>CM055127.1:175358287-175458868 GCA_029206835.1 Rana muscosa
CCCCCGAGCCTGTGAAAGGGGCCCCCCCGAGCCTGTGAAAGGGGCCCCCCCGAGCCTGTGAAAGGGGCCCCCCCGAGCCTGTGAAAGGCGCCGCCCCCCCCCCCCCCCCGAGCCTGTGAAAGGCGGCCCCCCCCCCGAGTCTGAAAGGCCCCCCCTGAGTCTGTGAAAGGGCCCCCCCCCCCCCGAGTCTGTGAAAGGGGCCCCCCCGAGTTCCAGTGCGCTTTTGGTACATTTTCAATGCAGTCCAGTGCTTTTTTTATTAACCTAAGATGAGGACAAGTATGTTCCAGTACTTTTTTGGTGCATTTAGGTGCGTTCCGGTGCAGTAAAAATTAAGCATGTTCTACTTTTTTCCCGGCAACGCACTGAACTGTAAGCACTGGTGTGAACTATGTCATTGAAAACCAGATGACCTATTTTCCATGCATTTTTGATGCAGGAAAAAAAACACACTGGACTGCATGTGGTGTGAACTGGCCCTAAGTCAACGAAATTAACAGTGGTGAGAGGGGTGTATATACACACACACACATATATATATTAAAGTAGGTAGGAGGGGGAACAATTACAGATAGATGAGGTAAGTACTCACAGTAGGTGTTGTTCCTCTTAAAGGACTATGTGGGGCGGGGGGGTGGTACGCATGCATATATATTTATAGATAAGGTAGGTAGTTGTGGGGGAGGGGGGTGGCATATAGATGAGGCAAGTACTCACGGTAGGTGCCATCTTTCCTCTTACAGGAGTAGGTAGTTGGGGGTATATAGGTGAGGTAGGTAGTTGGGGAGGGGAGTATTATACAGATATATATACACACACACATAGAGGTAATTACTCACGGTTGGTGGGAGGGGAGCAATATACAGATATATTTAAGTAGTCACGGTAGATGCCGATGTTCTTACAGGAATAGGTGGAGGGTAGATGAGGTAGGTAGTGGGGGTGGGGTAGGTAGTTCAGGGAGCAATATACTGATATATAGATGAGGTAAGTAGTCACGGTAGATGCCGTCGTTCCTCTTACAGGAGTAGGTGGTGGAGGGTATATATAGATGCGGTAGGTAGTGGGGGGTATTATACAGATTGAGTCAAGTAGGTAGTTTCGGGTGGGGTAGGTAGTTGGGGGCGAGGGGGGAAGTATTATACAGATACACACATATATGGTAAGTACTCAAGGTAAGTGCCGTCGCTCCTCTTACAGGAGTATGTAGTCGGGGGTATATAGATGAGGTAGGTAGTCGGTAGGTGAGTATTATACAGAGATATAGGAGGTAAGTACTCACGGAAGGTGCCGTCGCTCCTCTTACAGGAGTAGGTAGTCGGGGGTATATAGATGAGGTAGGTAGTCGGTAGGTGAGTATTATACAGAGATATAGGAGGTAAGTACTCACGGAAGGTGCCGTCGCTCCTCTTACAGGAGTAGGTAGTCGGGGGTATATAGATGAGGTAGGTAGTCGGGGTGGGGTAGGTGAATATTATACACATTATATATATACAGATATAGGAGGTAAGTACTCACGGAAGGTGCCGTCGCTCCTCTTACAGGAGTAGGTGGCCCCGATCTGGACGGTGAATTCCTCCTCCATGGTCTCCTCTTCTTCTTCCTCCTCCTCCATGGTCTCCTCCTCCTCCTCCACGCTCTCCGGCTCCCTCGCTGGGCTCTGGGCGGCCATGTTGGTCAGGTCACGTGGTGTGTGTGTGAGGGAGAAGAGCGGGAAAAGCAGGCGGCGCGGCGGGAAAGGCGTTCCTCGGTCAGATCCCCCGGGGGTGTGGGGTGGAAGGAGAGCGGTAGAGAGGTCGAAAGGTGAGCGGTGTCCGGAGACGGAGCGGCGAGGGAAGAAGTCGGACTTCTCACACAGAACAACGCAGACAAACGACACAGAGCTCCGACCACACCGGAACACACCACCACACACAGCCGGAAGTGAGGTCACGAGGGGCGGGAAAATTGGAGGGGAAGTAGCATATGGCGCGTTCTCATTTCACCCGCCCCCCTCGTGACCTCACTTCCGGTTCTTTGTGCGCGCGAGGAGGAAGTTTCTATCCGCCTCAGTGTTTAATGCTCTCTTTGTTCCTTCAATGTCGGTATGGGGTGGGGGGAGGCTCGGAAACAAATGGGAAGCAGGACCAAGGCGCCAACTTATTCGTTCTATTCACTGTGTCGAATGAATAAAGTTGTTAAAAAAAAAATCTTTACTGTCGAGGGCAGCCATTTTCTTGGAGACCAATTCCTCCGCGTGCTGCTCCCCTGTTATTAACCAATCAGCAGGATGGGGGGCGTATTTATACCTATGGTGTGCTGCCATTGTCATCACCAAACCTGCTGATTATATACTTGCCCTTCTGGAAGATTTACCTCCCCATACACCCCCTTCCTGCCCAGGCCAACTTTCAGATTTCAGTGCTGTTGCAATTTGAACACTGTAACCAGACTATTTTTTTTTTTATCGCCTCTGTGATTTTTATTTTTTGCGCAACAAATACAAAAAGACCGTAAATTTCAAAAATAAAAAAGTTTTTCTTTGTTTCTGTTAATTTTTTTTGTAAATAAGTACGTTTTCTTCTTCAATGACGGGCACTGATATGGCTGCACTGATAAAGCGGCATGATGGGCACCGATGAGGTGGCACTGGTATTTGGCACTAATGGGCACTCATATGGGTACTTATGGGTGGCATTGATAGGTGGCACGGATGGGCACTGGTATGCAGCACTGATGGTCACTCATAGGCGACACTGATAGGTACTTATGGGTGGCATGGATGGGCACAGCTCACTAACCGATCCGTGACTGCCGCTCCTCTCTTCCAATACCTTTACTGGCTTCCCCTACCCCACCGTGTAAAATGAAAAATGCTAACCACACTATACGAGGCCATTCACAACATCGCCCCCATCTACATCACCAACCTCATCTGCAGATATCGCCCAAATCGTCCCCTCCGCTCCTCCCAGGACCTCCTGCTCTCTATCTCCCTTGCTACCTCCTCCCATGCTCGCCTTCAGGACTTCCCCAGAGCCTCTCCCATCCTCTGGAACTCCCTGCCCCGGTATGTCCAATCAGCCCCTACCCTGTCCACCTTGAGGAGATCCCTGTAAACTCATTTATTCAGGGAAGCCTATCCCACCTAACAACTATCCCCCAGCCACCCCCATCAAATCATTCTCTGCAGCTATTAGCTTTTGTATCACCACCCCCCTCCCTTTAGAATGTAAGCTCTACGAGCCGGGCCCTCCTGTACCGTCTGTATTGAGGTGTACTGTAATTGTGCTGTCCCCCCTCTACATTGTAAAGCGCTGCGTAAGTTGTTGGCACTATATAAATCGTGTATAATAATAATATCTGATCCATAATGGTGCCAGTCAGTGCCCATTTGTGGGCACTGATTGGCATATATTTGCATATGTGGATGGCCATGGGCGACGTACCTGGCCATCCACATGTTGGGGGCTTTCCTGGTGGTCCTGGCGGCTTCCCTGGTGGTCCAGTGTGGGCATCAGCCGGGGGGGGGGTGGGCTGCGCTGATAAACATTCAGCACAGACCCCCCCCCCCGTCAGGAGAGCCAACGATCGGCTCTCCTCTACTCGCGTCTGTCAGACGCGAGTGAGGAAAAGCCGATCAATGTCTCTTCCTGTTTACATCGTGATCAGCCGTGATTGGACACGGCTGATCACGTGGTAAAGAGTCTCCGTCGTAGGCTCTTTACCTAGATTGGTGTAGCGGTGTGTCAGACTGACACACCGCACCACCGATCGCTGCGATGCGCGCCCCCACGGGCGTGCGGCGGCTGTTATCCTGCTGGACGTCATATGACGCCCAGTCAGGATAACTTAACCACCGCCCGGCCGTCATTCTGCTATAGGCTGGGCGGGAAGTGGTTAATGACCAGGCCATGCACATTTTCCACCTGACTGTAGGTGTCGTTGTCACCACAGGTCAAGGTTGTAAATGCAGTAGGCTGGGTGCATTGGGTATTCCTTTCCCAGAAACAGCGCAGTGGGAGTGGTCATCCGCTGTGCATTCTGGGAGAGGGTACTTAACCACTTCTCCACCGGGCCTATTTTGTCACTTCTCTCCTTTATGTAAAAATCATAATTTTTTTGCTAGAAAATTAATCAGAACCCCCAAACATTATATATATTTTTTTTTAGAAGACACCCTAGAAAATAAAATAACGGTCATTGCAACTTTTTATCTTGCACGGTATTTGCGCAATAATTTTTCAAACGCCTTTTTTTGGGAAAAAAAGGTTTCACGAATTAAAAAATAACAAAACAGTAAAGTTAGCCCAATTTTTTTGTATAATGTGAAAGATGTTGTTACGCCGAGTAAATAGATACCTAATATGTCACGCTTTAAAATTGCGCACACTCATGGAATGGTGCCAAACTTCGGTACCTTAACATCTCCATAGGCGACACTTTACATTTTTTTTACAGGTTACTTGGCATTTTTTATTTGCAGCACCTACCTAATTTCACTTATTTAATAGAGAGATTTATAAGTCTACTGTTTATCTTTGTATATTTATGTTTTATCACGGTTAGCGCAGATTATTTATGCTTTTTACTATTTTCGAGTTACAGAGGAGGTCTAGTGCTAGAATTGTTGTTCGCACTCTACCGCACGCGGCGATACCTCACATGTGGGGTTTGAACGGCGTTTACATATGTGAGCGGGGACTTACATGCGTGTTCGCTTCTGAGCGGGAGCTACCAGGGACAGGGGCGTTTGACTTTTTTATTTTTTTTTTTATTTTACTGAATTTAATTTTTTTGGCACTTTTTTTACATTTTTTTTTTTTTGATCACTTTTATTCCTATTACAAGGAATGTAAACATCCCTTGTAATAGGAATCATTGTGACAGGTCCTCTTTATGGAGAGATGCAGGGTCAATAAGACCTCCACATCTCTCCTCCAGGCTGGAAAGCATGAGATCGGTGAAAAAAAATTCACCAATCTCATGCTGACAGCCGCAATTGCGGCTTTGTTTACTTCCGGGTACCGGGCGTGACGTCACGTCGTCGCGCCCAGGACTCCGACGGTCATAGAGCTGACTGGTGACCATCTGGTCATCTCTATCGTCGTGGGCCAGCGCCGGACGATTCGTTCTCCTGGCCCCCGATGGCACGGGAGAGCCCGGAGAAGCACCGGATGGCGGCGGGAGAGGGGGGGTGTCCCCTCCCGCCGCCTATAAGAACGATCAAGCGTCGGAACTGCCACTATGATCGTTCTTATGGTGCGCAGAATCGCCAGAAGAACAGAATGATATCTGAATGATGCCTGCAACTGCAGGCATCATTCAGATATCCCCCTTCAAAGTCAAGGACATCATATGACGTCCTTGGTGGAGAAGTGGTTAAGGAGCAGACACCGTTTTCCGGGGTCTTCCGATCCTGACCTGACGGCCCTCCTGGCTTCAGGGATGTGTTAGCAGTTTTTTTCTGCCTTGGGGCCTACAGACCCCCGAGGCTCCGTTACTGAGAGTAGGCCCAGGAGTTTCTGGGGCCTACTGATCCAGGGATGGTCCTGTGTCGCCTTGCCTGCGGGAAGGGACCGAGCAAATGAGGACTCAATTGGAGGATGTATCCGGATGGAAATCTACCTCACAGTGCTGCCGGCTGGCTGAAAGATCCTGGCACTGTGTGTTATGTTTTCAGAACTTTACCAAGCGTGTGATTACACAAGTCTGTGGCAGAGACTTTTGAACGAGCTGCGCACCGGCTGCTAGGTCAGTAAAGGAGGCCTATCCGGTGGTTGCTAGATCCAGTGTGGAAGCTGTTTGTCCTCTGGATTAAAGAAAGTGCCCGTGATCCGCAAAAGTAAGGTACCTGAATCTCCCCCAACCCTCCATCCCTCTGTCTGGAGTTCTTTAATAAAACCCTTGAGAAGGTTACTTTCACACTGAAGCGCTGGATGCGCTGGCGGTATAGCGGCGCTATTCTTAGCGCCGCTATACCGCCGTTTTTGCCGCGATTTGTGGCGCTAGCGGGGCGATTTTAACCCCCGCTAGCAGCCGAAAAAGGGTTAAAAACGCCCGCAATAACGCCTCTTTGCAGCGTTTTGGAGGTGCTACCCCATTGATTTCAATGGGCAGGGGCGATATAGGAGCGGTATTTTTACCGCTCCTATCGCGCCTCAAAGACGCGGCTTGCAGGAGTGTTTTTTACCCTCCTGCAAGCGCACCACTCCAGTGTGAAAGCCCTCAGGCTTTCACACTGGATACAATGGAGCGGCTTCTTATGGGGCGCATTTCAGGTGCTATTTTTAGCGCAATAGCGCCTGCAAAGCGCCTCAGTGTGAGAGGGGCCCAAGTGTTTGGTGCAGAAATTTGTGAACAGCTCTTCAAGGAAGACCCCTAAGACGGACGTGGTGAACAGTAAGGTAACGGCAGACCCAAATCTTAAACCAGCGGCCCCTGCGGGGGTATTGCTACACAAATAAAGTTTTTGTCCTTTTTTTCCCCCTCAAACAGAGCTTTCTTTTGGTGGTATTTGATCACCTCTGCGGTTTCTGTTTAGCCTTATTCCACACCTTTTAAGGCCCCTTTCACACCAGCGGACCTTATGTCCGCTTTTTCATCCATCCGTTTACGGATGAAAAAGGGACGTACATTGGTCCCACTCCCTATGAGATCGCGGGTGTCAGCGGATGAATATCCGCTGACACCCGATCTACTCCGTGTCCGCAATCCCCCGATTCTGCAGACGGAGGAAAATCCTATTTTTCAATCTGTCTGCAGAGCGGATCGGATGAACACGGACAGACGGTCCGTGTTCATCCGATCCCCCTCATAGGGGAGAGCGGAGATCTGACAGGGCGGTCCCTGCACAGTGTGCGGGGACCGCCCTGTCATCCGCCGGCTCAACGGGGATCAGCGGAGCGATCCCCGCTGAGTAAGCGGAGGTCAGCAGAGCGATCCCCACTGAGCAAGATCTTCACGGATACGTCCCGTGTGAAAGGGGCCTTAGGAAGCGTATAAGTGGGCATTCGTTTATTGGGTCTTTGGAACAGCTGAGCCTCCAGGCCCTCTGGAATGGATTCTGCCCTCCTACCTATAAGCATGAGGCTTAGCTGACGAGCCGACAGGATTGGAGGACAGGCTCCAATCAAATGCTGCAGTTGTGCAGCCAGGTAGTATAGCCAAGGGTTGGAGAGTGCTAGACCACCCCCGTCCTTGGGATACTGCAGCTGCTCCAATTTGATCCTGGGAGGGCGAGTATTCCAGAGTAGCGGTCTAAATAGAGAATTAATCACTCGGAATATCTTCAGTAGAATAACTACAGGGGGTGTTATGGAGCACATAAAGAAACTGGGGCATGAGAATCATCTTGATGAGGTTTGGTTTTCCCTGCCAGGGACATTTTAACCACTTCAGCCCCAGGAAGGATTTACCCCCCTCCTGACCAGGCCTTTTTCTGCGATTCGGCACTGCGTCGCTTTACATGACAATTGCGCGGTCGTGCGACGTGGCACTTAAACAAAATTGACATCCTTTTTTCCCCACAAACAGAGCTTTCTTTTGGTGGTATTTGATCACCTCTGCGGTTTTTATTTTTAGCGATATAAATGAAAAAACGAGCGACAATTTTGAAAAAAAAAAGCAATATTTTTTACTTTTTGCTATACTGAATATCCCTTAAAAAATATAAAAAAAAAAAAAAATTCTTTCTCAGTTTAGACCGATACGTATTCTTCTACATATTTTTAGTAAACAAAAAATCGCAATAAGCGTATATTGATTGGTTTGCACAAAAGATATAGCATCTACAAAATAGGGGATAGATTTATGTTTTTTTTTTTTTTTTACTAGTAATGGCGGCGATCTGCGATTTTTATCGTGACTGTGACATTGCGGCAGACAGATTGGACACTTTTGACACTATTTTGGGACCATTGTCATTTATACAACGATCAGTGCTATAAAAATGCACTGATTACTGTGTAAAGGTCACTGGCTGGGAAGGGGTTAAACACTAGGGGGCGATCAAGGGGTTAATTGTGTATTCCCTCAGTGTGTTCTAACTGTAGGGGGGATGGGCTCACTACAACATGACAGCGATCACTGCTCCCAATGACAAGGAGCAGTAGATCCCTGGGCGGCACAGTGGTGTAGTGGTTAGCACTTTCACTTCGCAGCAAAAAGGGTTGCTGGTTCAAATCCCAATCAAGACACCATCTGCCTGGAGTTTTTATGTTCTCCCTGTGACTGCATGGGTTTTCTCCGGGTACTCCGGTTTCCTCCTACACTCCAAAGACATGCTGGTAGGTTAATCGGATCCTGTCTAAATTGGCCCCAGTATATGTATGAATGTGTGTTAGGGACCTTAGGTTGTAAGCTCCTTGAGGGCAAGGACTGATGTATACATATACAGTGGAACCTCGGATTGCGAGTAACGCGGTTAATGAGCGCTTCGCAATACGAGCGCTGTATTTTTAAAAATCGTAACTCGGTTTGCGAGTGTTGTCTCGCAAAACGAGCACAATTCAGGCCAAAGCGGTGTGCAGTACCGCATTTGGCCTGAGGTGGGGGGGGAGCCGAACAGAGCCGATCGCGTCGTTCAGAAATGCACGGAAAGGCCCGAGAACAGCACGTTGGAAAATCTCCGCAACAAAGTCTTTCCGAGGTCAGCCGGGGTGTCCTCGGGCCTTTTCGGCCGTTTCCGAGACTCTTCGGCGCCCCCCTACCTCTGGCCGCATGTGGTATTGCATGCCATTAAAGTCAATGCGGAACAAATTATTTTCATTTCCATTGACTTCAATTGGGAAACTCGCTTTGATATGCGAGTACTTTGGATCACGAGCATTCTCCTGGAACGGATTATGCTCGTAATCCGAGGTTCCACTGTACATACAATGTAAATGTAAAGCGCTGCGTAAATTGACGGTGCTATATAAGTACCTGAAATAAATAAAAATGTTGCTAGGTAGAACAGGGAAACGCCTTGTTTACATACTCCCTGTTCTGCCTCTCCGGACCACCGGCGAACATCGATTCCACGGGAATGTGCCCGATAGCCGCCAATGACGGCGCGACGTACGGGTACGTCGTTTTGCGCACCCGTGCCACTTTGCTGACGTATACCGGCGTGAGTGGTTAAGTTTGTACCATATGTTTATCTTATCCTGGAAACTGGTTAGTAAAGGGTAAATACTTAAGCTGTAATAATCAGTAAGCGTGGGAGAGGTTTGAATGCCCAAGTATCTAAAGGTGGTTACTACGGGGACAGGACAAGGAAGTGCTGCCCGCGGCCCAGGTACATCGTCCAAGAGCATCAACGCGGATTTGGACCAATTGCTTGAATCCTTGCCTGAGTATTGGCCAAAGATTGAAATGATTGACATAACTTTAGTTAATGAGTCCCCCAGGAAGAGGAGCATATCGTCAGCACCCGTAGAGCATGATCTTCTCATGCAATTCGCCATATCTTAATCCTGTTACCTGTGGGCAATCACGCACCTGGGCAGCGAGGGGCTCAATAGCTAGAGAAAAGAGCAGGGGGGACAAGGGACATCCTGGCCTAGTCCCCCTGCCCAGTGCAAAGACAGGAGACATCCTATCAGACATTCATACGGCCGCTTGTGGAGAGCTATATAATAAACATGTCCAAGCAATATATCTGGAGCCAAATCCAAATTAAGATAATACAGCCGAGCCCATAGATCCTGCCAACTAACACTGTCAAATGCCTTATTAGCGTCAAGGCCTGTGTGTTTAACCACTTGCCGACCAGCCGCCGCAGTTTTACTGCGGCAGGTTGGTCCGGCTGAGCAAATAGACGTTACCTTACGTCGCTTCCCATTGTGGCCACTAGGGGCAGTGTGCACCCACAGCTCGCCGCCGGAGCCAATGCAAGTGCCCGGCGGGCGCGATAACCGCCGGGCCCTGCGATCGCTTGTGACAGAGCAAGAACCGGGATCTTGTGTGTGTAAACACACAGATCCTGATTCTTTCAGGGGAGAAATGACTGATCGTCTGTTCATACAAAGTCTGAACAGCGATCTGTCATTTCCCCTAGTAAGTCCCATCCCCTCTTCAGTTGGAACACAGAGAGGGAACACAGTTAACCCCTTTATTGCCCCCCAGTGTTAACCCCTTCCCTGCCAGTGACATTTTTACAGTAATCAGTGCATTTTTATAGCACTGATCGCTGTAAAAATTGTCAATGGTCCCAAAAATGTGTCAAAACTGTCCCATGTGTCCGCCATAATGTCGCCGTCCCGATAAAAATCGCAGATCGCCGCCATTACTAATAAAAAAATGCTATAAATCTATCACCTATTTTGTAGACGCTATAACTTTTGCGCAAACCAATAAATATACACTTATTTCAATTTTTTTTACCAAAAATATGTAGATGAATACACATCGGCCTAAACTGAGGAAATAAAATAATAATAAAAAAAAAAAAAAATGTGGGATATTTTTTATAGCAAAAAGTAAAAAATATATATATTTTTTTCAAAATTGTCGCTCTCTTTTTGTTTATAGCACAAAAAATTAAGATGGCAGAGGTGATCAAATACCACCAAAAGAAAACCCTATTTGTGAGAAAAAAAGGACGTAAATTTTGTTTGGGTGCAACATCGCACGACCGCGCAATTGTCAGTTAAAGCGACGCAGTGGCGAATCGCAAAAAGTGCTCTGGTCAGAAAGGGGGTAAATCCTTCCGGGGCTGAAGCGGTAAGTAATCTTCTCTCAGCATGGCTCCACCCCAGCCTCTAGCAGGAAATACTATTTAACCCCGCGCACTGCAGGCCAGCCTTGTTTGAGCAACAGTTGTGTTTAGGCTTCTGTGTGGTGTCCTGCTGTTTAGCTCTGAACTCCGTGTACCGACCTTGGCGTGCCTTCCTGACCATCCCTGTCTGCTAGTTGCCCCGACCTTGGCTTGTTCTCCTGACTATCCTGAACTGCTGCTTCCGCTCTGTCCACCAGAGCCAGTCTGTGAGCATGAGATGAGGGTGACCTGGAGTCAGCTGCAGCCAAATCCATCCACACCACTAGAGGCTCTGGTGAAAACCTGCTGGCTCTTAGATACCGCACTCTGGGCAATCTTACGCTCTAGCTCCCTGTTTGGTTCGTGTCGGTGTTCAGGTGCAGCCGAAGGATCCACAACCTTAGCGGTGGGCTCCTTGATGGCGCGTACACACGATCGATTTTCTCGACGGTGAAAACACCGTCGAGAAAATCGACGGGAAAATGAGGGAACGGCTTGTTCCCCTACACACGGCCGTTTTTTCCCGACATTTTTTCTCTTGGTCGAGAAAAACGACCGTGTGTGGGCTCCGTGGCAGTGTTTCCCTATGGGAAAACTGCAGCGGAAAAAAATGACGGGAATCACGACGAGAAAAATTAGAGCGAGTTCTAATTTTTCTCGTTGTGATTAATGCCGTTTTTCCCGTCTGGAAAAATGACAAACAGCCCCACACACGGTCGTTTTTCTTGTAAAAAAAAAATATATAATTTTTCCCGACGGGAAAAATGATTGTGTGTACGCGGCATCAGGCTGGCCTTACATGGGTCGAATTTCGAAATAATTTTCTTTTGGAAATAAGAAAATTTGTGCGTTTTGTGATCCGATGGTGCCACCATTGATTTCGAAATTCAACCAACCAAACCTTCAATTTCACCTCATGTTGCTACAGAAAAGAATTTTCATGTCTGGGAATCTTCTTTTCTTTCTGGGAATTTTCATTTCTTGCACATGCGGATTTCTTCTTCGATGACATTTCTCCCATCATTGATTAGAAAATCGTTTGTTTTTAAAAAAAAATTCCAACATATCCGATCATTTCAATTCGATGGTCGCACGAAAATTGGCTGTTGCTGCAGCCCACTTAATGGTGCAAAATACGAACAAAAATTCTTAGATACGATTTTCGAAAGAAAATTATTTCGAAATTCGACCCATTTATGGCCTGCCTAAGGCCTCATGCCCACGGACGTTTTTACAGCCGCGTTTTTGAGCGTTTTTTACAGCTTAAAAACGCCTGTCCATGTTAGTCTATAGCTTCATGCCCACCTAGACGTTTTTGAGCTGCAAATAGCATAGACGTTTTAAGCTGTAAAAAAAAACCAGGACCAGTGCGTTCCTCAGCGTCAGAATTAGGCAGAAAAAAACGCGAGCGTCAAAAAACGCGCACTAACGCGCACTAACGCGCGGTCGCGTTTTTAGCTCCGACGTTTTTTTTTTTGTTTTTTTTTTTTTTTTTTTTCAAAAAAAAAAAATATATATATTTACAATAACATGGACAGGCGTTTTTAAGCTGCAAAAAACGCAGCTGTAAAAACGCCAGTGGGCATGAGGCCTAACTGTGTGCTGTGTGCATCTGTCACCTGGACTCAGACAATTACACACAGGTGGACTCTATTTACAAATTAGGTGACTTCTGAAGGCAATTGGTTCCACTAGATTTTATTTAGGGGTATCAGAGTAAGGCCCCTTTCACACTGGGGCGGTTTGCAGGCGCTATTTTGCTAAAAATAGCGCCTGCAAACTGTCCCTAAACAGCGGCTGCTGTTTCTCCAGTGTGAAAGCCAGAGGGCTTTCACACTGGAGCGGTGCGCTAGCAGGACGGTAAAAAAAGTCCTGCTAGCCGCATCTTTGGAGCGGTCAGAGGAGCGGTGTGTTTACCGCTCCTCCACCGCTCCTTCCCATTGAAAGCAATGGGAAACCGCGGTAATACCGCCGGCAATGCGCCTCTGCAGAGACGCATTGCCGGCGGTATTAACCCTTTTTCGGCCGCTAGCGGGGGTTAAAACCGCACCGCTAGCGGCCGAATACCTCCACAATTCCGACGGTATAGCGTGGCTAAAAATAGCGGCGCTATACCGCCACCGCACCCACCGCCCCAGTGTGAAACCAGCCTAAAGGGGGCTGAATACAAATGCACGCCACATTTTTCACATAATTATTTGTAAAAAAAAAAATTGAAAATCATTTTTCTTTCACTTCACAATTATGTGCCACTTTGTGTTGGTCTATCACATAAAATCCCAATAAAATACATTTACGGTAGTACATTTTGGTTGTAACGTGACAAAATGTGGAAAATTTCAAGGGGTATGAATACTTTTTCAAGGCACTGTTGATGTGCAGCCTATTAGGCTAGGTTCACATCTCTGAGGCTGGGAAACGCACACAAAATTGTGTTCATTCCTTGACCCGCAGAGAAACACAATTTAGCAGACACACGGGGACGCCACTAATTCTTGACCATGCTGCGCAGTTCAGAGCAGCGCGATTTAAAAAAAAAGGGTTGGGGTTATCTTTCCCCACATTTCTGGAGGGTAGGACAGCCTATTGAAATTAATGGGCTGCTCTACCCGTGATGTGCGCACACACATATGTGCACCAGGCCCTAGTAAAATTGCCTCCTTGGATGTGTGACGTGGACATCTCAGAGGAGGGGGTGACTGTGCGTCATTCTCGCCTAAAGCAGGAAGCGACACTAAAAAGGTCAGAAACATTTTCTTAAAGTAAAGTAAGGCTGGCCATACATTATACAACTTTCCTTTATATTTACTAAAACCATATAATGTGAGGTCAAACCCAGTGGCAGGGTTGGCAACTTTCAGTAAATTTACGAACAGTTCGTAAAATCTGTACTTTTTGCATCTGTCCATGAATGTCCATTACAATCATATAGGCTGCATGTCCGTAACTGACATTCATGGACAAATGCAACCATTATGGATTTTACAAACTGTTTGTAAATTTACTGAAAGTTGGCAACCCTGCCCAGTGGTGTATTTAGGTTTTGTGCTGCCCTAGGCCTGACTAAACTCGTGCACCCCCTAATTTAAATATGATCCACCCTTTCCTGTCAAGGACACACCCCTTCCTGTTTAAGACCTGCCCTGAAATTTTCCAGTTGGGACATTAGTTCTGAGGGCCTTGGGGTATGGTTGCCACCTCATCCCTTTAAACCCGAACACATATGAATGTGGGGGGGGATTCCCTTAATCTGCAGAGATTTCCTCTCACTTCCTGTTTGGCTATGGGGCAGGAAATTAAGGGAAATGAACGGATGGCCAAAAAAATTTAACAGGGGCTATAACCATCCCTTACTCAATCCAAAATGGGAAAAAAAAGTGTTGCCTATAGTTCTACTTTAAGCAAAAATTTATGCTAAATTTATGGAGGACTAATGCCGCGTACACACGATCATTTTTCCCGTCGGGAAAAATTACTTTTTTTTTTTTCGCTGAGAAAAACGATCGTCTGTGGGCTTTATGCCGTTTTTCTCGTTGAGAAAAACGGCAGGAAAAACGTCGAGAAAAATTAGAACATGTTCTAAATTTTCTCATCGTTTTTTCCATCATTTTTTTCCGCGGCAGTTTTCCCATAGGGAGACACTGCCGCGGAGCCCACAGACGGTCGTTTTTCTCGACAAAGAAAAAAATGACGGGAAAAACGGTCGTGTGTGGGGGAAAATGCCGTTCCCTCGTTTTTCATTTAATTTCATGTCGTGATTCACGGCGGTGTTTTCACCGCCGTGAATCACGATCGTGTGTACGCAGCATAAGAGGATATAACCATGCCAGTGGTGCAGCAGAAAACATATAGCACAGTGATGGAGGTATGTGGTCCAGGCAGTGAGTAAAGGAAGGATTGGGGGCAGGAACAAATAAATCCATTTGTTTATTTTTCTCATCAGCAATCAACAGAAATAAAATTAAGATTCCTTAATATGTACAACTGACACAAGCAAAGGATTGCAGGAGAGTCCTACTATCTACCTGCCAGGTATAGGTGACCATGTCAGTATCCCTTGTGTCCGCGCCATCCCTATCATATCGGCACCAGTGCGGCCACTTTATGGGGGTGCCAGACCAATTTGTCTTGCGGCCCAGTCTACCTCATAAGACTGGCGCTACATTAAAAGTGTAGCGCAAGCCGGCGGGGACTCTTTTTATGCTGCCCCCCTGCAAAGTGCTGCACTAGGCCTGGGCCTTGTTGGCCTAGGCCAAGATACAGCGTTGGTCAAACCTACACACTTTCAATGTGTATGCAGTCAGGCAGGCCCTTGCACTACATAGTTGAAGGTAAATTTAAAGGAAATTGTATAAGAAAATTGTGTAATGTGTGGCGCCCTCCACCCCCTTTACCTGCCTTTGGCTCCTCGCAGGTAATGAGGGCACACCACGCCACAAGCCCGTACCCCCCTGTGCAAAGAGGTTGAGTGGTGTTGTTAGCGGGTCTCCACGGCCGGAAACCAGAATCCTCCAGAGAATGACACTCACCTCTACAATAGATAGAGACAAGTCCTTGTTCTCCCCAGTAACTTGAATGTCCACACCAGCTGCAACTCCAACGCAGAGTTTATTTTCTCTTTGCAAAATAACAGTCTCTGATATGAAAAAGGTTGGAGTAGAAGACAGAGTGTGGGAGAGGTCCAGGCACAAACACAATCACTTCACTGCTCGGCTTCTCAAGCAGACTCAGCCCAAATGGATAGTCTCCCTAGGATGGGACTAGCAGCCAAATAGTACACTAACCTAACCGCACAGTCTCTGCCACAGACCTGGTGAACTTGGTCTCTGACACAGACCTGGTGAACTTGGTCTCTGCCACAGACCTGGTGAACTTGGTCTCTGACACAGACCTGGTGAACTTGGTCTCTGCCACAGACCTGGTCAGTGTTGCCAACCATACGTTAATTTATGTACAGCACGTAAATTTAACCCCCTTTTTCGGGTGTACGTAAAGTCCGTTGTGGGCATCGGCTGCCCATAAAAAAGATGGCCGCGAGCCGACCATGCAACGGCGCATGCGCCGTTGCGAAGCCGGCCGGACTCGGGAAAGCTTGTATGCGTTCGGCCGAGCGGCGCATGCGCATTAACGTAATGGCGCCGCCCGGCGCCATTTTTGAATAGTCTTTCAGCCAGGACGGGACTCGGGAGTGCTCGCGGGGCGGGCTACAGTGTCTCGCAGTCGCCGTAGGAGGAGAGGACTCGGCCGAGCAGGGGTGAGGAGGAGGAGGAGGGGGGGATATAAAGTAAGAGGAGGACTGCGCTGGGAGTGGGAGCCCGGAGGGTGAAGCGGCCATGGCATGCAGGGGAGGGACAGAGACTGATGTGCTCTCTCTGTCCACCATCATATAACTTCTCCTCCACATCATCAGTATGTTGTGTCCTCCTCCTGTGCCCTTTTCACCTCTCCACATGTCAGAGCTGCCCTGACCTGTGGAGAGGTGAAAGGGGCACAGAAGGAGGACAGCATACTGATCAGGCCCGGACTGGCCATAGGGCATACCGGGCAAATGCCCGGTGGGCCGCAGCGGCCCGCGGGCCGGCAGTGGCCCGCGATGACCCCCGACGCCCCGCGGGCCGCCGGACTGCATGTCACGTTTCCCTCATCATCTCCAATGTCTCCGGAGGCAGCCGGAGTTGGTGGGCGGAGCTGGGGGTGTGGCTGCCCCCCCACTCCTCCCACAGACTCGTTCACTCTGGCTCAGTGGCGGTGCGTCCATAGTGGGCGCAGGAGCGCTGCCCCCTCTCGCTCCTGCGCCCGTCACTCACAACAATACATAGGTTCATGCATTGCATGAACCTATGAATTGTCGCCGCCGCCCACTATTCAGATGGCCGGCCCCCTGTTGAGCGCCGGCCATCTGAATAACAGTGGCTGGTTGGTGTTTAGAAGTGTCTATCAAAGCCAGCGGCTCTGATAGGCTTCCCGATTACAGCCTGAGGGCTGTAATCGGCTTCCAAATAGCTAACCAGAGGACGCACAGGGGGTGCGTTCCCTGGTTAACACTGACAGGCGTTTCAGCCAATCAGGTTCACCCGGTCTGGTTACCGGTAACCTGATTGGCTGAAGCGACATCGAGGGCGGGAGAAGACATCGAGGACGGAAGAAGGACGGCGCTGACCCGAGGAAGGTAAGTGCAGGGCTGGGGGGGGGGGCAAACTGTCTGCATTTGGGGACAAACTGGCTGTATTTGGGGGGAAACTGGCTGTATATGGGGACAAACTGGCTGTATATGGGGACAAACTGGCTGTATATGGGGACAAACTGGCTGCATTTGGGGACAAACTGGCTGCATTTGGGGACAAACTGGCTGCATTTGGGGACAAACTGGCTGTATATGGGGACAAACTGGCTGCATTTGGGGACAAACTGGATGCATTTGGGGACAAACCGGCTGCATTTGGGGACAAACTGGCTGCATTTGGGGACAAACTGGCTGCATATGGGGACAAACTGGCTGCATTTGGGGAAAAACTGGCTGCGTTTGGGGAAAAACTGGCTGTATATGGGGACAAACTGGCTGCATTTGGGGACAAACTGGCTGTATATGGGGACAAACTGGCTGCATTTGCGGACAAACTGGCTGCATTTGGGGAAAAACTGGCTGTATATGGGGACAAACTGGCTGTATATGGGGACAAACTGGCTGCATTTGGGGACAAACTGGCTGTATTTGGGGACAAACTGGCTGTATATGGGGACAAACTGGCTGCATTTGGGGACAAACTGGATGCATTTGGGGACAAACCGGCTGCATTTGGGGACAAACTGGCTGCATTTGGGGACAAACTGGCTGCATATGGGGACAAACTGGCTGCATTTGGGGACAAACTGGCTGCATTTGGGGACAAACTGGCTGCATATGGGGACAAACTGGCTGCATTTGGGGAAAAACTGGCTGCGTTTGGGGAAAAACTGGCTGTATATGGGGACAAACTGGCTGCATTTGGGGACAAACTGGCTGTATATGGGGACAAACTGGCTGCATTTGGGGACAAACTGGCTGCATTTGGGGACAAACTGGCTGTATATGGGGACAACCTGGCTGCATTTGGGGACAAACTGGCTGCATTTGGGGACAAACTGGCTGTATATGGGGACAAACTGGCTGCATTTGGGGACAAACTGGCTGTATTTTGGGACAAACTGGCTGCATTTGGGGAAAAACTGGCTGCATTTGGGGAAAAACTGGCTGTATATGGGGACAAACTGGCTGCATTTGGGGGGGGGGGGGGGAAACTGTCTGTATATGGGGACAAACTGGCTGCATTTGGGAACAAACTGGCTGTATTTTGGGACAAACTGGCTGCATTTGGGGACAAACTGGCTGCATATGGGGACAAACTGGCTGCATATGGGGACAAACTGGCTGCATATGGGGACAAACTGGCTGTACTTGGGGACAAACTGACTGTATATGGGGACAAACTGACTGTATATGGGGGGAAACTGGCTGTATTTGGAGGGAAACTGGCTGTATTTGGGGGGAAACTGGCTGCATTTGGCGACAAACTGGCTGCATTTGGTGACAAACTGGCTGCATTTGAGGGGGCAAACTGGTGGCGTTTGGGCACAGTGGCGGCAATTGATGTTTTTTTTTTTTCAGTTTGTTTGCGCCCCCCCCAAAAAATTTTGAGCACCAGCCGCCACTGCTCTGGCTGATTCCACAGCTGAAGGAGAAAGAAACGAGGACACAGCAGCCAGAGTGTCTTCATCTCCAGGCGTGCTGTAAGTTACTGCACTGCTGCACATGTCACTACATAGATTCCTAACCTGGCACCATACCACCCCAGCCTGCCCTATGCCACCGCACCCTGCCCTATGCGTGCCACCGCACCCTGCTTTTTGCCACCGCCCCCTACCCTATGCCACCCCAGCCTGCCCTATGCCACCGCAACCTGCCCTATCCCACGGCAATCTGCCCGATGCCACCGCAAACTGCTCTATACCACCCCAACCTGCCCTATGCCACCGCAAACTGCTCTATACCATGGCAATCTGCCCGATGCCACCGCAAACTGCTCTATACCACCCCAACCTGCCCTATGCCACCGCAACCTGCCCTATGCCACCGCAAACTGCCCTATACCACCCCAGCCTGCCCTATGCCACCGCAACCTGCCCTATGCCGCCGCAAACTGCTCTATACCACCCCAACTTGCCCTATGCCACCCCAACCTGCCCTATGCCACCCAGCCTGCCCTATACCACCGCAAACTGCCCTATACCACCCAAGCCTGCCCTATACAACCCCAACCTGCCTATGCCACCCCAGCCTGCCCTATTTTACCGCAACCTGCCCTATATTACCCCAACCTGCCCTATATCGCCCCAGCCGGCCCAATACCACCCTATACTTTAATTTACAGGGGTCATTTGGGGGTGCGCCTCGTGACCGTGCGCTGCCTGCAGGGCGCTGGGCAGGATAGACAGGAGGGGGGGTGACACCATGTTTTGCCGCACCAGGTGACACCAGCCCTAGTTACGCCACTGCCCCAGTGCACTCTCAGCTGCGAGTCGGAGCCGCACTCGAGTGACAGTGACACCCGTCGGCACATCAGGGGGCCGGGACCCGCAACGATCCCCTTCTCTCTGGCAAGGTGGCCGCGGCACTGATGATCTGATCAGTCTCGGCTCGGCTGTCTCACACAGCCGAGCAGAGTGAAGCCGCCTCCCCCTCCTCTTTTATGTCCACACAGGGGGAGGGGACCCAACATGCAGTCCCGTGCTGAGGTACATTATAGGTCTGAAGGGGGGTCTGAAATGTAGGGGGGGTTCTGTATTGTAGGGGAGTCTGTAATGTAGGGGGGGGTTCTGTATTGTAGGGGGGTTCTGTATTGTAGGGGGGTTCTGTATTGTAGGGGGGTCTGTATTGTAGGGGGGTCTGTATTGTAAGGGGGGTCTGTATTGTAAGGGGGGTCTGTACTGTAGGGAGGGGGTCTGTACTGTAGGGGGGGTCTGTAATGTAGGGGGGTCTGTATTGTAGAGGGGGGCTGTAATGTAGGGGGGTCTGTATTGTAGAGGGGGTCTGTACTGTAGGGGGTCTGTACTGTGTCATGACTCTGCAGCCTCTGTCCCCCTCCTGTGTCATGTCCGCAGCCTCTGTCCACCTCCTGTGTCATGTCCGCAGCCTCGGTCCCCCTCCTGTGTCATGTCCGCAGCCTCTGTCCCCCTCCTGTGTCATGACTCTGCAGCCTCTGTCCCCCTCCTGTGTCATGTCCGCAGCCTCTGTCCCCCTCCTGTGTCATGTCCGCAGCCTCGGTCCCCCTCCTGTGTCATGTCCGCAGCCTCTGTCCCCCTCCTGTGTCATGACTCTGCAGCCTCTGTCCCCCTCCTGTGTCATGTCCGCAGCCTCTGTCCCCCTCCTGTGTCATGTCCGCAGCCTCTGTCCACCTCCTGTGTCATGTCCGCAGCCTCTGTCCACCTCCTGTGTCATGTCCGCAGCCTCTGTCCACCTCCTGTGTCATGTCCGCAGCCTCTGTCCACCTCCTGTGTCATGTCCGCAGCCTCTGTCCACCTCCTGTGTCATGTCCGCAGCCTCTGTCCCCCTCCTGTGTCATGTCCGCAGCCTCTATCCCCCTCCTGTGTCATGACTCTGCAGCCTCTGTCCCCCTCCTGTGTCATGACTCTGCAGCCTCTGTCCCCCTCCTGTGTCATGTCCGCAGCCTCTGTCCCCCTCCTGTGTCATGTCCGCAGCCTCTGTCCACCTCCTGTGTCATGTCCGCAGCCTCGGTCCCCCTCCTGTGTCATGTCCGCAGCCTCGGTCCCCCTCCTGTGTCATGTCCGCAGCCTCTGTCCCCCTCCTGTGTCATGACTCTGCAGCCTCTGTCCCCCTCCTGTGTCATGTCCGCAGCCTCTGTCCCCCTCCTGTGTCATGTCCGCAGCCTCTGTCCACCTCCTGTGTCATGTCTGCAGCCTCTGTCCACCTCCTGTGTCATGTCTGCAGCCTCTGTCCACCTCCTGTGTCATGTCTGCAGCCTCTGTCCACCTCCTGTGTCATGTCCGCAGCCTCTGTCCACCTCCTGTGTCATGTCCGCAGCCTCTGTCCACCTCCTGTGTCATGTCCGCAGCCTCTGTCCCCCTCCTGTGTCATGTCCCTGCAGCCTCTGTCCACCTCCTGTATCGTGTCCGCAGCCTCTGACCATCTCCTGTCTTTTATGTCTGCAGTCTCTGAAGGGATCCTAGAAAGATGTCAAGAGTGGGAGCGCTGTGATGGGGGTTACGGGAAGAAACGGACGTGTGGACTGTGGAGAGGAGGTCAGAGCCGCCAAGCTGGAGCCGTCTGACTGAGCCCCGCACTGTGGACCTGAGAGCAGGTCAGTGACAGCGCCGCCAGGCCAGTCTGAGGGGGGGGGGGGGCACTGATCTAAGGAGGGGAGTAAATACAATAATGTAAGGGGGCACTGATATAAAAGGTCCCCCCCTATATTAGTATCCCCCCCTTACCTTAGTGTATTCACTCTGTGGAAGGTGGTCTCTATTCACCAGAGGCCCCCTCAACATCAGAGTTCCCCCTTACATCATGATCTGCAGCGTTCCCCTTTACATAAGAGTTCCCTTGCACTGTAAGGGGGCATCCTGCAGACTCTGATGTAAGAGGGAACTCTGTGCTGGCTGGGTTATAGTAACCTAACCTTCATGTGAATTGAGAAATATGTTTTTTTACTTTTGTTTAAATGAAACACATTGATATTAGCATTAGCTGTGTGTTTATAGTTGAAATATTGATATTTGCACTGTTTAGCACTAAAAACAGTAATTTTAGGTACTTTTTTGCAGCGTCAGTAAAAAATGCGGCTCTGCCAGTAATCTTCATTATTTTTGCCAGTAAGAAATTGGTGCCGTACAGAAATTTTGGCATCCTTGCCAGTAAATTTCACTTCAGGGGGTTGGCAACACTGGACCTGGTGAACTTGGCCTCTATGTAAGGAGAAGACATCCCTCCAAAGAGTTACCGGGCCCCTTCCTTACCGTGACTTCTCACTGGTCCCTCGGAACAGTTCCTCCCCCGCCCTCCTCATCCAAGATACGGGTCCCCTCGCTAGGCGGCACCCTGGGATTCCTCGATCCTTGATGGGCCCCAACCGAAGGTGCTGGGCCCAAGGCCTTTGCTGTAGTCCCAGGACTAAAGGTGCCTGGGACTGATTCACTGACTTCCGCCCCTGGGCCGAAGGTGCCCAGGGCGGACAGGAACACACTCCTGGGGTAGGACCCCCGACCACGACAGAACGGACCGACCCCCAAAACAGGCAGCGTCTGCCCCTTTTATATCCTCTCCCAGCATGCACAGCAGGCCCGCCACACCCACGGTACGGCTGCTGAGAGGGGACACACAAGGCACAGCACTGTATCAGCGGTTCAACCCTGGCCTACTATGGCAGCGCCACCTGCAGGCCACAGGGAACTACACACCAACACACCAATACTCTTCCTGTGGATAAAATGGTTGACAGAATCCTGACAATTGGGGTGTTTCAGCGCAACTACCACTCAAACACTTCCCCTAAATTTAAGACCCCGCTAAAAATGTATGGCCATCCTAAAGCCTCATACACACGATCGGATTTTCTGACGGGAATTGTGTGATGACAGGATGTTGTCGGAAAATCCGACCGTTTGTACGCTCCATCGGACAATTGTTGTTGGATTTTCCGCCCACAAATGTTGGATAGCATGCTTTAAAATTTTCCGACAACAAATGTGTGCTGTCGAATTATCTTATCGTGTGTACACAAGTCCTTCAGACAAAAATCCAAAGTACAAACACGCATTCTCAAAAGTAATGCTTACCATAACACAACATTAGCAGAAGTTGCCCAATGGGTGGCGCTAAAGAGCTGAAAAAACATTTAGTTTTGTATTTGTTGGCCGACAATTCTTTGCCGTTTGTATGCAAGACAAGTTCATGGCCAACGCCCTTCGGACAACAGTCCTACGCTTTGTCTGCGGAAAATCCGATCATGTGTACGAGGCTTAAGAATATTCAATTGAGGAAGACGGAGGAGCCAGGATAGCAATAAAGCTATTAACCGCTTGCTGACCGTGTCACGAGGATATACATCGGCAGAATGGCATGGCTGCGCAAAGTGACGTATATATACGTCACTTTGAATTTCGTGCCGTGCGGGCGCGCGCGCGCCCCTGCCGTGAGCTTCGTGACCGCGGGACCCACGGACTCGATGTCCGCCGGTGTCCCGCGATCGGGTCACAGAGCTGCAGAACGGGGAGAGGCAAGTGTAAACAAGGCCTCTCCCCGTTCTGCCTAGTGACAGGACGCTGATCACTGCTCCCTGTCAGCAGTGATCAGTGTTGTGTCACTCATAGCCCCGCCCCTCTACAGTTAGAATCACTCCCTAGAACACACTTAACCCCTTCCTAGCCCCTAGTGGTTAACCCCTTCCCTGCCAGTCACATTTATACAGTAATTAGTGCATTTTTATAGCACTGATCGCTGTATAAATGTGAATGGTCCCAAAATAGCATCAAAGGTGTCCGATGTGTCCGCCATAATGTCAGAGTCACGATAAAAATCGCTGATCACCGCCATTACTAGTAAAAAAAAAAAATGATTAAGAAAAATAAAACTATCCCCTATTTTGTAGACGCTATAACTTTTGCGCAAACCATCAAAATACGCTTATTTGGCCCAGCCCTGCAGCCCGACTCCCTGAGACGCCCTGTCTCTGCCTGCTTCCAAGAATCCAGTCCCAGGGAGTTGTAGTTTCCTCTGCGCTGCTGTGTTTTCCACCCACCAGAAGCTTGAGTGGGGACTACAACTCCCGGAATGCAACAGCTAGTGGTCGGCCGCCATGACCATGCCCCTGGCCTGACTTCCTAGACCACAATAAAAAAGAAAATGGTAGCGGGCAGCGGCTGCCGGCCATTTTGAACATAAGTTAGGGCCAGTGTTGCCAACCGTACGTTAATTTACGTACAGCACGTAAATTTAACCCCCTTTTTGGGGTGTCCGTAAGGTCCGTTATGGGCATCGGGTGCCCATAAAAAAGATGGCCGCGAGCCGACCATGCAACAGCGCATGCGCCGTTCCGAAGCCGGCCGGGCTCGGGAAAGTTCGTATGCGCTCGGCCGGGCGGCGCATGCGCAGTAACGTAATGGCGCCGCCCGGCGCCATTTTTGAATAGATCGGGAGTCTCGGCACTCGTCGGGACACTATGGTGGTCGCCCTATATAGGAGGACTCGGAGCCGAGCAGGCCAGCCAGGGTAAGGAGGAGAGTAAAACTGGGGGGGGGATATCAACTATAGGAGGACATCGCTGGGAGCCCAGGAAGGACAAAGGATCAGGTGTAGTCACAGATCCATTCACAAGATTCTCCACTCCATCTCCTCCAGCCATGCATCTTCTATTAACCCCTTCACTGCACTGCAGCCCCCTGACAACATACAGTAATCAATGCACCATCCATTCCTAGTCTTGTCACTGAGCAGATCCTGGGTGCACAGCTCCCCAGAATGACATCCATCCCTACTCCTATCACTGAGCAGATCCTGGGGACACTGCCCCCACAATGATCCATCCATCCATCCCCAGTCCTGTCACTGAGCAGATCCTGGGGACACTGCGTCCCACAATGATCCATCCATCCCTACTTCTATCACTGAGCAGATCCTGGGAGTGTGTCATGTCCGCAGCCACTGTCCCCCTCCTGTGTCATGTCCGCAGCCACTGTCCCCCTCCTGTATCATGTCCGCAGCCTCTGTCCCCCTCCTGTATCATGTCCGCAGCCTCTGTCCTCCTCCTGTGTCATGTCCGCAGCCTCTGTCCCCCTCCTGTGTCATGTCCGCAGCCTCTGTCCCCCTCCTGTGTCATGTCCGCAGCCTCTGTCCCCCTCCTGTGTCATGTCCGCAGCCTCTGTCCCCCTCCTGTGTCATGTCCGCAGCCTCTGTCCTCCTCCTGTGTCATGTCCGCAGCCTCTGTCCTCCTCCTGTGTCATGTCCGCAGCCTCTGTCCCCCTCCTGTGTCATGTCCGCAGCCTCTGTCCCCCTCCTGTGTCATGTCCGCAGCCTCTGTCCCCCTCCTGTGTCATGTCCGCAGCCTCTGTCCCCCTCCTGTGTCATGTCCGCAGCCTCTGTCCCCCTCCTGTGTCATGTCCGCAGCCTCTGTCCCCCTCCTGTGTCATGTCCGCAGCCTCTGTCCCCCTCCTGTGTCATGTCCGCAGCCTCTGTCCCCCTCCTGTGTCATGTCCGCAGCCTCTGTCCCCCTCCTGTGTCATGTCCGCAGCCTCTGTCCCCCTCCTGTGTCATGTCCGCAGCCTCTGTCCCCCTCCTGTGTCATGTCCGCAGCCTCTGTCCCCCTCCTGTGTCATGTCCGCAGCCTCTGTCCCCCTCCTGTGTCATGTCCGCAGCCTCTGTCCCCCTCCTGTGTCATGTCCGCAGCCTCTGTCCCCCTCCTGTGTCATGTCCGCAGCCTCTGTCCCCCTCCTGTGTCATGTCCGCAGCCTCTGTCCCCCTCCTGTGTCATGTCCGCAGCCTCTGTTCCCCTCCTGTGTCATGTCCGCAGCCTCTGTCCCCCTCCTGTGTCATGTCCGCAGCCTCTGTCCCCCTCCTGTGTCATGTCCGCAGCCTCTATCCCCCTCCTGTGTCATGTCCGCAGCCTCTGTCCCCCTCCTGTGTCATGTCCGCAGCCTCTGTTCCGCTCCTGTGTCATGTCCGCAGCCACTGTCCCCCTCCTGTGTCATGTTCGCAGCCTCTCTCCACCTCCTGCAGTACAGTATGTCCGCAGCCTTGCACTGTAAGGGGGAATCCTGCAGACTCTGATGTAAGAGGGAACTCTGTGCTGGCTGGGTTATAGTAACCTAACCTTCATGAAAATTGAGAAATAAATTTTTTTACTTTTGTTTAACTTAAACACATTGATAATAGCATTAGCTATGTGTTTATAGTTGAAATATTGATATTTGCACTGTTTAGCACTAAAAGCAGTACTTTTTTGCAGTGTCAGTAAAAAATGTGGATCTGCCAGTAAATTTCATGTTTTTCTGCCAGTAAAAAAGTGGTGTCGTTCATAAATTTTGTTGTTCTGCCAGTAAATTTCACTTCGGGGGGTTGGCAACACTGGTTAGGGCGGCCTGGGAGGCAATTGCCACCCTGCCCCCTGGCCCAGCCCTCCCCTGGGGGTACGTATAAATCTAACTCTTTATAAGTTCCTTTTACGCCTACTAACATCAGATGATTTGTGGTGGGGAAAGAGCCCAGAGAGTATATGGGGACCTTGCACTGTCCTGCAGGGTGTGCATTAGCAGAACTAAATTCCATGTATAAATAACTGTTATCAGGCAGCTTTATGGCTGAAGAGTTTATGGGGCATTTACTAAGCAAATAGTAACATTGTTAGATGAAAATCTGTCCGCCCCTCTCCTGGCAGCCTATGCAGTGGTTTCCTGTGTACTTGTGACTATTGCACCCATTATCCTTGGCAGCCAACTGTGATAGAATAGGTCTGCTACAGATTTCAGATTTTCACTTTAACCTTTTACTTCCCACATAATGCATATGTGCGATGTAAAGAGGGCGGGCCTTGCCGCCCACGTGGCGCATATAAGTGATCATTAGGAATGAGCTCGGTGTTCGAGTCGAACATAGGTTCGACTCGAACATCGGCTGTTCGCAGCGTTCGGCGAACAACGAACGATTTGGGCCGTTCGCGCCAAATTCGAGTGACGCGAACGGCCTACAATACACTGCGCCATCGCAGTGTAATCCCGGCGCTGTGATTGGTCAAGCGTGCACTGTGACCCTGCATGCTTGGCCAATCACAGCACCGGCAGCGAGGAGAGCAATGATTGGCCACAGGCAGGATGCCTGTGGCCAATTATAGCTGAGGGGGTTTAGTACACGCCCCACACTATAAAAGGCCGCCAGCGCGGCGGCCTTGTGTAGTGTGTTCCGGAGCAGGGAAAGTGAAGGATAGGCAGGGACGGTGTCAAATCTTGTCAAATCTATTCTTTGCTAAACCTTGTGTATAGGGACAGAGAAGGATAGGCAGGGAGAGTGTCAGTGTCATATTCTTTGCTAAACCTTGTGTGCAGGGAGAGAGAAGGATAGGCAGGGGACAGTGTCAGTGTCATTGTTGCTAAGCCTCCTGCACATTATACACCTGAAGTTAGCCTGTATTGCTGCTTTTTCCTGGTGTGTTACACCAACAGGATTTTGCGGCACTTACAGCGGACGGAGTGTGCCTCCTGACCATATTACACCTGAACTTAGCCTGTATTGCTGCTTTTTCCTGGTGTGTTACACCAACAGGATTTTGCGGCACTTACAGCGGGCGGAGTGTACCTCCTGACCATATTACACCTTAACTTAGCCTGTATTGCTGCTTTTTCCTGGTGTGTTACACCAACAGGATTTTGCGGCACTTACAGCGGGCGGAGTGTACCTCCTGACCATATTACACCTTAACTTAGCCCGTATTGCTGCTTTTTCCTGGTGTGTTACACCAACAGGATTTTGCGGCACTTACAGCGGGCGGAGTGTGCCTCCTGACCATATTACACCTTAACTTAGCCTGTATTGCTGCTTTTTCCTGGTGTGTTACACCAACAGGATTTTGCGGCACTTACAGCGGGCGGAGTGTACCTCCTGACCATATTACACCTTAACTTAGCCTGTATTGCTGCTTTTTCCTGGTGTGTTACACCAACAGGAATTTGCGGCACTTACAGCGGGCGGAGTGTGCCTCCTGACCATATTACACCTTAACTTAGCCTGTATTGCTGCTTTTTCCTGGTGTGTTACACCAACAGGAATTTGCGGCACTTACAGCGGGCGGAGTGTGCCTCCTGACCATATTACACCTTAACTTAGCCTGTATTGCTGCTTTTTCCTGGTGTGTTACACCAACAGGATTTTGCGGCACTTACAGCAGGCGGAGTGTGCCTCCTGACCATATTACACCTTAACTTAGCCTGTATTGCTGCTTTTCCAATTTCCCTGCAGGCCATTAGAATGTCTGGAAGGCAAACAAGGAGAGGCAGACAGTCAGGAGCCAAAAAAAGAGGGCAAGCAGGCTCTGTGTCTAGAGACAACAGTGCTGGTCGTGGACGCGGTGCATCGCCATCAGCACGTGGCCATGGGACACGCTTGTCCTTCTTTTCGGCAGCTGGACGTGTTGAGCCGCATCATGCCGAAGACTTGGTAGAGTGGATGACCAATCCCTCCTCATCCTCCTCATCCTCTCTCACCCAGGCTCAGGGTACTGGCAAAGCAGCTGCCAAAGCGTCCTCTTCCCTGGTATCAATGTCATCATCAGTCACTCCTTCCCTAGACCAACCATGTCCTCCTGAGGAGTCCCCCGAACTGTTTGAGCACAGTGTTGGGTACATGCTCCAGGAGGATGCCCAGCGTTTCGAAGGGTCTGATGATGATACCCAGCTAGAGGAAAGCAGTAGCGTGAGAGCAGAGAGAGGGGATGCTCAAGAAGGACACCAATCTGGCAGTCATGTTCCAGCAGCTGCAGCATACTGCCAGATTGGCTCCAGTGATGAGGAGGGAGGGGATGATGAGGTCACTGACTCCACGTGGGTGCCTAATAGGAGAGAGGAGGAGGAGGAGGAGGAGGAGGAGGATGAGGAGGATGAGGAGGAGGCACATCTCCAACGAGGCAGGATGCCCTCGGGGGGCCAGCGTAAGGGCAGCACACCGACGGAATCACACCGCAGAGCTCCGCCTGTGCAGGGCGCTGCCTCTGCCCGTTATTCAAAAAGTTCTTTGGTGTGGGCCTTTTTTGAGTCAAGTGCATCAGATCGCACAGCTGCTGTTTGCAACATATGTCTCAAGCGTATATCGCGTGGCCAAAACATCACCCGCTTGGGCATCACATGCTTGACCAGACATATGTTGACCTGCCATGCAGCTCGTTGGCAAGCCTACCTTAAAGACCCACACCAAAGAACAAAGCTGACCTCTTCTTGCACCGCATCAGCTGGGATCTCCAACCCCACTATACCTTCAGTCCTCTCTGAAACCTGCTCTGAGAGGAATGAAGGTGTAGAATTAGGTGTGTCACAGCCAAGTACTTGCGGGCACTCTGCTAGCAGTACACCAACGTCCGATTCTAGCAGGCAAATTTCCCTGCCCCAGCTGCTGGACCGTCGAAAGAAGTTCACTCCCAGCCATCCACATGCCCAGCGGTTGAATGCTAGCTTGGCTAAATTGCTAGCGCTTCAACTGCTGCCTTTTCAGTTGGTAGACTCGGCCCCCTTCCGTGAGTTTGTGCAATGTGCGGTTCCTCAGTGGCAGGTTCCCAAACGCCACTTTTTCTCACGGAAGGCGATTCCGGCTCTCTACCGGCATGTGGAAGGCAATGTCTTGGCCTCGCTGGACAGGGCGGTCAGCGATAAGGTGCATATTACCGCTGACTCATGGTCCAGCAGGCATGGACAGGGACGTTACCTTTCTTTCACGGCCCATTGGGTCACTCTTTTGGCAGCTGGGAAGGATGCAGGACAAGGTGCAGTAGTGTTGGAGGTTGTTCCACCGCCACGCCTCCAAAATGCTACTACTGGTTGTGACACACCTCTGTCCTCCACCCCCTCCTCTTCTTCTTCCTCCGTGGCCTCTTCCTGTGCTTTGTCCTCGGAACCAGCGGTGTTCCATAGGTGTTCAAGGGGCTACGCAAGTACGCAGGCAAAAAGATGCCATGCCGTGCTTGCGCTGGTGTGTTTGGGGGACAGGAGCCACACTGGGGCAGAGGTTCTGTCTGCTCTGCAGGGGCAGGCCGAGAGGTGGTTGACGCCACGCCAGCTTAAGCCAGGAATGGTAGTTTGCGACAATGGCACCAACCTCCTCTCCGCCCTCCGACGGGGACAACTGACCCATGTGCCCTGTGTGGCTCACGTCCTTAACCTGGTGGTGCAGCGGTTCTTGGGCAGGTACCCGGGCTCACAGGATGTCCTGAGGCAGGCCAGGAAAGTCTGTGTGCATTTCCGCAGATCTTATAATGCCAGTGCTCGTCTGGCTGAGCTGCAAAAGGAGTTGAACCTGCCCAAGAACCGCCTTATATGTGACATGCCCACCAGGTGGAACTCAACGTTGGCCATGCTGCAGCGGCTGCACACGCAGCAGAGGGCCATCAATGAGTACCTGTGCGACTACGGCACCAGGACAGGGTCAGGGGAGCTCAGGTTTTTTTCACCATGCCAGTGGGGCATGATCAGGGATGCATACACTGTCCCGGCACTATTTGAGGAGGCCACGAGGATGGTGAGCAGTGACAGTGCATGCATCAGTGACACTGTACCTCTTGTCCACCTGTTGGAACATACGCTGCGTGGAATAATGGACAGGGCACTTGAGGCAGAACAGAGGCAGGAAGAGGAGGACTTCCTTGCCTCTCAAGGCCCCCTTTACCCAGACAGTGTTCCTTCTGTCCCACCCATCACACAGGAAGAAGAGGAGGAGGAGGAGGAGGATTGTATCAGCATGGAGGTGGAGCCTGGCACTCAGCATCATCAGCAGCAGTCTTTTAGGGATGATTTACAGTCCCAAGAAACCAGTGGACTTGTAGGTGGCTGGGAGGAGGTGGCTGCGGATCATGTTGTCCTTAGTGACCCAGAGGACTCCGGACCGAATGCCTCAGCTAACCTACGCTGCATGGCCTCCCTGATCTTGCAAAGTCTGCGGAAGGATCCTCGTATTCTTCGGATCAAGGAGAGGGACCATTACTGGCTGGCCACTCTCCTTGATCCACGGTACAAGGGTAAGGTTGCGGACCTTATCTTACCGTTGCAGAGGGAGCAGAGGATGAGACAACTCTGGGAGGCCTTGCAGAAAGGTCTGTGCAACGCGTTACCAGAGACTGGGAGGTTACAAACTCCTGGTCCTGGACAACGAGTTGCTGAGGCTTCGGTCAGTCAAAGAAGGAGCGGTGGGGAAGGTGGCCATCTGACCGAAGCGTTCAGACAATTCTTTAGTCCGCAGCCCCAAGGTATGATCGGTTCCAGCAACCATCGCCAGCGTCTGATATACATGGTGCAGGAATACCTAGGGGCAAGGTCAGACTTGGACACCTTCCCCACCGAAAATCCTCTGGCTTACTGGGTCTTGAGGATGAATCACTGGCCAGAGCTTGCACAGTATGCAATTGAGCTACTGGCCTGTCCTGCATCCAGCGTTCTTTCAGAACGCACATTCAGTGCTGCTGGAGGATTTGTCACGGATCACAGGGTGCGCCTGTCCACCGACTCTGTTGATCGACTGACCTTCATAAAGATGAACCAGTCTTGGATCACCACCAGCTACCAAACACCTGAAGCTGATATAACAGACTAATTTATTTTCAAATGTCACATCCCTTCAAGACTGATGCTGATGCTGAGAGACTGTCCTGTTATGTTGACTGACTATCCTCCTCCTCCTCAATGATCCGATTGACGATGATAGCTTGGAAGAACATTTTTGTTTCTGGGTGCCGCCACCAGTGGCTAAGGCCCAATTTTTCAGCCCCTGTTTAACAGGGGTGTGTTATTACAATTTTTTATGCAATGCTTTGCAGCAGGGCTCATTCCTGCACTCCAACTAGAGTATCTGGGAGTGGTTGCAGTGTCGTGGCACCAGCACCAGTGGCTAAGGCCCAATTTTTCAGCCCCTGTTTAACAGGGGCGTGTAATTACAATTTTTGATGCAATACTTTGCAACAGGGCTCATTGCTGTGCTCCAAGTACAGTATCTGTGAGGGGTTGCAGTGTTGTGGCACCAGTGCCTAAGGCCCAATTTTTCTGCCCCTGTTTAACAGGGGCATGTAAATACAATTCTTGATCTAATAATTCACAGCAGGGCCCATTCCTGCACCCACCAAGACTGACTGTGAGGGCTTACAGTGTTGTGTCAACACCACCACCACCACCATCACCAAAGGCCCAATTATTCAGCCCCTGTTCAACAGGGGCATGTAATTACAATTCTTGATCTAATAATTCACAGCAGGGCCCATTCATGCGCCCACCAAGACTAACTGTGAGGCCTTACAGTGTTGTGTCAACACCACCACCACCACCACCAAAGGCCCAATTTTTCAGCCCCTGTTTAACAGGGGCGTGTAATTACATATTTTGATGCAATACTTTGCAACAGGGCTCATTGCTGTGCTCCAAGTACAGTATCTGTGAGGGGTTGCAGTGTTGTGGCACCAGTGCCTAAGGCCCAATTTTTCTGCCCCTGTTTAACAGGGGCATGTAATTACAATTCTTGATCTAATAATTCACAGCAGGGCCCATTCCTGCGCCCACCAAGACTGACTGTGAGGCCTTACAGTGTTGTGTCAACACCACCACCACCACCATCACCAAAGGCCCAATTATTCAGCCCCTGTTCAACAGGGGCATGTAATTACAATTCTTGATCTAATAATTCACAGCAGGGCCCATTCATGCGCCCACCAAGACTAACTGTGAGGCCTTACAGTGTTGTGTCAACACCACCACCACCACCAAAGGCCCAATTTTTCAGCCCCTGTTTAACAGGGGCGTGTAATTACAATTTTTGATGCAATACTTTGCAACAGGGCTCATTGCTGTGCTCCAAGTACAGTATCTGTGAGGGGTTGCAGTGTTGTGGCACCAGTGCCTAAGGCCCAATTTTTCTGCCCCTGTTTAACAGGGGCATGCAATTACAATTCTTGATCTAATAATTCACAGCAGGGCCCATTCATGCGCCCACCAAGAGTAACTGTGAGGGCTCACAGTGTTGTGACAACACCAACATGTAAGGGGCAAATTTCAGCTGAGTATATACGGCAGGCCCCTACTTTCAAACATCCAACTTACAAACGACTCCTCCTTGCAAACGGAAGGATACAACAGGAAGTGAGAGGAAATCTACCCCTAGGAAGGCAAATTCTCTCCTGTAAGAGTTAATATGGGAAAAAAAGTGTCTCCTCTCCACTGATGCTTTATCACCAATTCTTGTTTCAATAAAAACCCCAAATTTTCAAAAAACATTTGTCATTAGGACGGAAAGTGAGGTGAAATGTTCTGAACAGGGGCACAGACAGCAAAACAAATGTTACAGGGGTGATAACCCTTCCCTATGTTTTCCAAAAAGCTTAAAAATAGATTTTTTGGCTGGAGCTACACTTAAACAATGTACCTGTTCAAAATTACAAACAGATTCTACATAAGAACAAACCTACAGTCCCTGTCTTGTATGCACCGCCTGTATACGGCTGTTCAGAGTATATAGGGCCTTTTTTATTTTGTGTGCGGGGTTCCCCTTTATATCTATACAAGACCCAAAGGGGCTGGTAATGGGCTGGGGTGGGGGGGGGGGGGGTGTGTGATGGGGTAGCTATGCTATTTTTCTTAAAGATTTTCATCCATATTACCGGGACCAGACATTACATTAAAGCCGCAAGCAGTTTTAAATGGCTTTTTTTCCTTTAGAAATGTAATTTTGTGCAGGGACAGTTCTAAACACGGGAAACATGTGGCACTTCACAGGCATACTATACACACCCCCCAGGTACGATATTTAAAGGAATATTTTACTTTTTTTTTTCACTTTATGCATCATTAAAGTGACTGCTCCAGAAAAACTGCCGTTTTTAAAACTTCTTTTTGCATTGATACATGTCCCCTGGTGCAGAACCCGGGTTCCCAAACCCTTTTTAGGACAATAACATGCATAATAGTCGTTATAATTAGCACTTTAGATTTCGAACGTTCGCATCCATTGTATTTAATAGGGTTCTAAAGTTTGTGCGAACTTTCGGTCCGTTCGCGGGTTCTGGTGCGAACCGAACCCGGGGGTGTTCGGCTCATCACTAGTGATCATGGGCAGCCAAAGTTTCTATGCCGATAGCGTGTTTACTGGGTGCTCCCAGCACAGTGACTGGCCTGTCAAAGTCAGCTCCCAGTCTCTAGTAATGATCAGGAGTCGGCTCCTGAATATGTACCACTGTGGAAGCCAATCACAGTGGTCATGTGTTCAGGCAGTCCTCATTGGGTGGATCTAGACATCCCAGACTCCCTGTCCAACCTACCCATTCACCTTGCACTGTATGATTGACAAGCCAGCAAACTCTTAGTCTAACCTGTCTGATATGACCTCCAACTATGGCTGACAAGCCAAGAGACCCTTGGTCTGTCTAATCCACTATGCCTACACACTGTGGTGGACAAGCCAGGAGACTCTTGGTCTGTCCCATCCACCATGACCATACATTGTGGCTAACAATCCAGGAGACTCTTTGTCTGTCCCATCCACCATAACCATTCATTGTGGCTAACAAGCCAGGAGACTCTTGTTCTGTCCCATCCACCATGACCACATACTGTGGCTGGCAAAAGCCAGGATACTGTTGGTCTGTCCCATCCACCATGGCCGCACACTGTGGCTGACAAGCCAGGAGACTCTTGGTCTGTCCCATCCATCATGATATCCAAATGTGGCCGACAAGCCAAGAGACTCTTGGTCCGTCCCACCCACCATGACCACTTATTGTGGTTAACAACAAGCCTAGGAGACTCTTGGTCTGTCCCAACCACTATGACCACACACTGTGGCTGACAAGCCAGAAGACTATTGGTCTGATCCATCCACCATGACCACACACTGTGGCTAACAAGCCAGGATACTCTTGGTCTGTTCCATCCACCATGGCCACACACTGTGGCTGACAAACACAAGAACAGGAAGCGCCTCTGGGTGCAGACTGTATAAAAAGTTTAATCAAATAGAAAGGTTTGTAAAAACACTCACATTTAAGTGGTAAGTTTGTGCATGATAAGGTCCGAAACAACCAGGGTCATCAGTGATATCTGTCTCTATGGAGACGATGGATGTGCTGTCTCTGCAGTCGTCTCTGTAGCCACTAGATAGTATACAGCCGGCAGCAGTGGATGGACATCAGAGCGAGGCTTGAGGAGCAGACTGTAATCCAGGCGAGGAGAGATGATGTCACTGGAATACGTGACGTTTCTTGAGCTAGCGTGCCGTGAATGACGTGACGGCCACGCTCATTCTTCAGGCTAATTTGCAGGAACCAGTGACGAAGGATATAAGGAGAGTGAGGGGAGGGGGAGTGGCCGGAATGGAATGCACTCTGTGCAGAGATACACAGGTGTAATGCAGATGACACATCACAGGCTGGGAAACGAGGATGTGCTGCAAGCCAGGAGACTCTTGGTCTGTCCCATCCACCATGGCCACACACTGTGGTTGAGAAGCCAGGAGACTCTTGGTCCGTCCCATCCACCATGACCACACACTGTGGCTGACAAGCCAGGAGACTCTTGGTCTGGCACATCCACCATGGCCTTGAACCTTAGCTCACAAGCCAAGAGACTTTTGGTTCGTCCCATCCACCATGACCAAACACTGTGGCTGACAGGATAGGACACTCTTGGTCTATCCCATCCACCATGACCACACAAAGTGGCTGACAATCCAGGAGACCCTTGGTCTGTCCCATTCACCAAGACCTCACGATGTGGCTGACAAGGAAGAAAACCCTTGGTCTATCCCATCCACCATGACATCGAACTGTGGCTGACAAGCCAGGAGACTCTTGGTCTGTCCCACCCACCATGACCACTCATTGTGGCTGACAAGCCAGGAGACTTTTGGTCCGTCCCATCCACCATGACCACAAACTGTGGCTGACAAGCCAGAAGACTTTTGGTCTATCCCATCCACCATGACATCCAACTGTGGCCGACAAGCCAAGAGACTCTTGGTCCATCCCACCCACCATGACCACTTATTGTGGTTAACAAGCCAGGAGACTCTTGGTCTGTTCCATTCACTATGACCCCACACTGTGGCTGACAAGCAAGAAAACCCTTGGTCTATCCCATCCACCATGACATCCAACTGTGGCCGACAAGCCAGGAGACCCTTGGTCCATCCCACCCACCATGGCCACTCATTGTGGTTGACAAGCCAGAAGACTCTTGGTCCGTCCCATCCACCATGACCAAACACTGTGGCTGACAAGGCACGAGACTCTTGGTCTATCCCATCCACCATGACCACTCATTGTGGCTGACAAGGAAGAACACTTTTGGTCTGTCGCTCCCACCCACACATGCGATTGGTGGGCTATGCAAGTCAAACAGATGTGACATGCAGCAACAGAAAAAGTGCTCCTCCTGTCAAAAGGAAACAGCACATTATTCCAAGGAAGATGATGACAACATGGGGGCTTGAAGGGCTTGTTCATACCATGTCTGTTGAGTTGAGGTTTTCTGCAAACATCACAGCTCAGCAGACATGGTGTTAACAAGCCCCTCACAAAAAATAACTAAGACCCCTTTCACACTGGGGCGGTTTTCAGGCGCTTTAGCGCTGGAAATAGCCTCTGCTAAGCACCTGAAAACCGCCTCCCATTCATTCCAGTGCGACTTTTTACACTGGGGCGGTGCGCTTGTGAGATGTTCCGAAAAGTCCTGCAAGCAGCATCTTTGTGGTGGGTAGGGAGCGCTGTATTTAGCGCTCCCAAAATGCCCTGCCCATTGGAATGAATGGGCAGCGCTTTGAAAGCGCGTTCAAAGAGCCGCAAAACAGGAGTTTTTAACCCTTTCTTTTGGGTTAAAAGCGTCCTACTAGCAGCCGAAAAGCGTCGCAAAAGCACCGCTAACGGCCGGTGCTTTTAGTGTGGAAGCAGTCTTAATCATGTTTTTTTACAATATATAAGCAGTTTAATGGCGCCTGGGGGAAGGGATGAGGAAGTGATAAGTTAACAGGATCCTGGAGCTCAGCTTTAACACTTGCAAGTACTATAAAGAGGAAATTGTTCTGATCTTTACATTGAATGCACAGCATTATAAGGCAAGTAATCTATCGTAAGTAATGAGATACTGTACATCCAAGATCGGGTGGACACAGAATACATTTGCAGCGCACCGCCTTAAGGGCCGCAGTTGAACTGGGATCCTCCACTCTGCACAGCCAGGCACACCGAATTTTCACAGTCACTTAAGGGTCAGAGAACAGTCTGTGACTTGGTTTTTGTGGTTTATTGAGGGTTAATAATTATGGACGGGGATGAGAAATTATGGGATGCCCACTTGACTTCAGCAACAACACTTGACAACATCTTCAGGGACATCTTCCTATATACAGTCTATATACAGCCTCCTTGACACTCCTCCTGCACTTTACTTGCTTGCAGAACTCCAGCTAGATCACTGTAATGCAGAGGTGTCAAACTCAATTTCATTGAGGGCCACATCAGCATTATGATTGCCCTCAAAAGGGCCGGTTGTATCTGTAAAGCCTCGTACACACGATCAGACTTCAAACAAACTTTTCCGTGGATTTTTGTCTGAAGGGAGTTGGCCGGGCACACCCATAGAATACCACGGCAGGACTTTTCTGCAAACTTTCCCAAAATTTTTCCAACATCACTGGGTTTTTCTGTTTTTTCCTGCTCTTTACCGCCACCCTTTGGTCAACTTCTGCTATTGTTGGTTGATTTTAACATTGGTTCTGGGCATGCGTATTTGTACTTCGGACAAAACTCCGATGGATTTCTGTACACACAGTCGGATTTTTTTTAAAACTTGCTCATTTTGAAGTTTGTTGGCAAAAAGTCCGACCGTGTGTTACGGGCCTTTAGGTAAGATGTCCAGCGCATCCCCTCCCTTTTACATTAGATGTTAAGAGCCACCCCACCATCAGAAGTTGAGTCCTCCACTCTCCCTTATATCACAGCGCACCCCCCTGTCCTTAAGCTGCTGCTGGGAAGAAGCTAGATGCATTGCTTAAAATCAGAAAGTACAGGGTCTTGAGGAGGACCAGAGGAGGGCTGGAGCTCTCCTAAAGCTGAAGGAGAGGTGCGAGGGCCACATTAAATGGCATGGAGGGCTGGATTCGGCCCGCAGGCCTTGTTTTTTGACACCTGTGCTGTAATGGATCTGACAGACACAGTCAGATTTAGCAATGGCCTTTTGCAGGCAGGAATTCAAAGCCCCTTGTGGTGTAGCAGTACTCAGTGATCAGCTTGCACTCTTCCTCCTGTGGCTACTGATTAGGGTTGCCACCTTTTCTTCAAGTCAAACCCGAACACTTTAGCAGCGCACGGCTATTTGTTTTTGTAGTATAAACTATACATATATTTTGCAATTAAATACCATTTCTAATCATATGAAGTTAGTTAATCACAAAAGTCCCCTTTACATCAGAGTCCACAGAGTTCCCCTTTTACATCTGAATCCGCTGAGTTCCCTTACACTAAGGTGACCAGATTTTTAAAATGAAATCCGGGGACATATTTTTTTTTTTTACTAGTAATGGCGGCAATCAGCGACTCTCTGTCCGTCGCCACCGCCCGCCTCACAGCCTGTCAAGTCTCACTCTCCGGGCCCCAGATACTACTGGGTGGGGAGAGGAGGAAGATCACTCCACCAGGGAAGGCAAGGAGATAAGAAAGCAGGCGGCTGGCCGGGACTTGAGCCAAGGCAGAAGAACATGTGAGGGGAGCTGAATGGGCACCCGAAACTTAAGAAATATTCCCTCCGCTCCGACCAGCACATGATCATCAGAAAGGGGCACAGATAATGAAAAAAATACACCCCCTAAGCTAATAGGAGCGGCAGACCGGGGATGTATAATTCAGATTTTTCTTTTTTTTTATTCTGCACTGACTGTCTTTGAAATTGCTCCTGTTCAAATCTAATCCGGGGACAAAACTGGGGACAGATTTGGTCCGGGGACAGTGTCCTCAATTCGGGGACTGTCCCCTGAAACTGGGGATGTCTGGTCACCCTACCTTACGCTGTAAGGGGGGACTCTGCAGACTCTGATGTAAGGGAGAACTCTGGGGACTCTGACATAAGGGATGCTCTGGGAACCCGGATTGAAGGGGGAACACCGAGAACTCTGATGTAAGGAGAAGACCCTGATGTAAGGGGGAACACTGTGGCTTCTGGTGTAAAGGGGAACTCTGATGTAAGGGGTGCTCTGAGAACTCTGATTTACCTTAGTGTACTCACTCAGAGGCAGGAGAGAGAAGGGGGGAGACTTCAGTCACATTCAGGGATGGATGGTGAGCTCACTCACCCTTTGGCAGTAACACCTCTCATCCAGATATATCTGTGGCTGCTGGACTTCAAATTTCCGGCCCCCACTTCCCTTTTCTGAGGCACAGCACTGGGGATTTGAGTGTGGGCAGACACAGAGGGGTAGGGGTGGGAAGAAGAGGAGCGGATTGAACTCTCCCATCTGTATGTGGGGGGGGGTTGTTAGTGATGGCTTTTGGCAGTGTGAAAGAGAGTGTAACAGACACTCTTAGCTTAGACAACTGCAGCCAGCAACCCTGCTGGGAAGCCATAGTCCAGTCTGAATAATGTGTCCGGGTTTCAGGGAGTCTGCAACCCGGATGCATGATTTCAAACCCAAACTGTCTGGGTCAATCCCGGACAGGTGGCAACCCTTCTACTGATCCCAGCACCATCCCTTCAGGCACTGCCAACCCACCTGGCTGCAGCTGCCTCTTTTACTACCCATCCTAGCTAACTTTCCTCCATAGTCCTCCAGACTGACTCACACCAGCCCACCCGGCTGACTCTGCAGGAGATCTCCCAGGGAAGGGAGCCTCCTGCAGCCTCCACAGCACTATATCTCCATCTTCCACCCAACCGCCCCTGCTGGCATGGCTCATGCCTATTTATGGGGTGAGCTTGCCCCCTGCCAGCCCTTAACTGGGGATTGGCTGAGGCCCTCATAAGCATTCCAAACAGCCCCTCCTAACCTCCACCCACTAGCTCTAGAAGTTTCTACAACCTTCCAGACCAGGAGGGAGGCACCAGAGGAGCTGTCAGGAGTCACCCAGCTAGGGTTGCCACCTTTTCTTCAAGTCAAACCCGAACACTTTTGCGGCGCACAACAATTTTTTTAATAGCATAAACTATACATATATATTGCGATTAAATAACATTTCTAATCATATGAAGTGGATCACAAGAGTTCACAAAGTTCCCCTTTTCATCTGAATCCTCAGAGTTTCCTCTTACATCTGAACTCTACACTGTAAGAACTCTACACTGTGGTTTGAACGCCGCTTTCATATGCGGGCGCTACTCACGTATGTGTTTGCTTCTGTGCGCGAGCTCGGCGGGACGGGAAGCGTTCCTGGCTCCTAACTTTTTTAGCTGGCTCCTAGATTCCAAGCAAATTTGTCAAGCTCTGCATTAGTGTCCTCTCCGTACATCAGAGTTCTCAGCGTTCCTCCTTAAATCAGGGTTCCCAGAGCACCCCTTATGTCTCCTCTACATCTCTACGGCCTCAATTACTGGCTGGCGCAGCCCGACACGATCGTGCGGCGGAGGGGGGGCGCACGGAGACACAGGATACCCCAGCTGTGCTGCCCCAGGCGCCAGGTCGCTAATTCTAGTCGCAATGGCGACCTGGCACCCGGGGTTTGTCAAACCCTGCTCTAATGTTAGGGGGAATACTGCGCCCTCTGATGTAAAGGGGAACTCTGATGTAAAGGTGTCTCTGGTAACCAGAGCCCCACTTACATCAGAGTTACCTGTATTTCCCTTTATTCAGTGTTCCTGGAGTCCCCTTTACATCAGAGTTCCCACTTACACTTTAAGGGGGAGCTCTGTGGACTTGAATGTAATGGGGAACTGTGGTGTAAGGGGTGCTCTGAGAACCCTGATTTACCTTAAAAGGGGGGAGGGGGGAGACTTAAGTCACAGACAGGGGTGGATGGTGAGCTCACTCACCCCTTGGCAGTGAACACCTCTCGTCCAGATGTATCTGCCGCTGCTAGGCTTCAAATTTCCCACTTCCCTTTCCTGAGGCACAGCGTCAGGGATGGCAGTGTGGGCAGACACAAAGGGGTAGGGGCGGGAGGAAGAGGAGCAGGTCAAGCCTTCTCTCCTCTCATGTCTGGGGGGGTGTTGACTTTGGGCAAGAGAGTGTACAGACACTCTCGGCTTAGACAACCGCAGCCAGCTACCCTGGCCATAGTTCGGTCTGAATAATGTGTCCGGGTTTCAGGTTGTCTGAAACCTGGGCGCATGATTCAATACCCAAACTGTCCGGGTGAATCCCGGACAGGTGGCAACCCTAAACCCAGCCCTGACTCACTGAACCCTGACCCAGAATCACAGCTCAGACTTAGGCCGCGTACACACGACCGGTTTTCTCGGCAAAAAACGACAAGAAAACTGCCGGGAGAGCTTTCTTGCCGAGAAAACCGGCTGTGTGTACGCGGGTTTCAGTTTTCTCGTCGAGAAAACTGCCCAGATTCCCCGACGAGAAAAAAGACGACCTGCTGTCTTTTTTCTCGCCGAGATCCTCGTCGGCCTGTTTCTCGACGAGAAACCCGAGCGTGTGTACACTTACCTGTCGCCGTGGAAACCTGCGCATGCTCGAAATGACTTGGACGCATGCGCGGTAGCTTTCTAGGGTGTAGCAAGATGGCGGCGACGGCATCGAATGTGACGAGCGCACGTGTGTACACTCGGCCGGGACAAGTTTCTTGTCAAGATTTTCGTCAGGAAAAACGATGTTTTTTTTCCTGACGAGAATCTCGGCCGTGTGTACGAGGCTTTAGCCCTGAGCTAAATAAATTTACCTACACTAACACCTAGCACACACTAGAGGGTGCGACACATTATATATGAAATGATACATACCTCCCAACTTTTCAAAGTCCCACTGCAAGACATTCATTCTCATGTTTTTTTTTTTATCAGAGTTGTTGAGCGAGGGTGGGGGTGCTGGCGTGGTACTTTTTCCCCTACCCCCTACCTACGAAGCTGTTGAGCAGGAAGGCTGGGGCTCTACAGCGGGACAGCGATTTCTCTTTTACCTTCAGAGTTCTTGACAGGGGGGGTCCTACCGCGGCGGCCCAACAATACACTTTACTAGTTACAGGGGGAGCTGTCGCCGAGTCCGCCCGACATTAGAAAGAGTATGCGCGGGAGCCGAGGGCGCAGGGTGATGTCTTCTTATCTTCTTTTGCGGGAAAAAAGTCCTATTGCGGGGCTGCGGGAAAACATTGTGTGTGCGGGAAAAACCTGCACAATCCGTGCGTGTTGGGAGGTATGCCTATAGGTAATGTAAATATCTCCTAAACATGCACTCTTTAGGAGATATTTAGTGTATATGCAGCCAGTGACATCTCTGGAAAATGCGCTCTGAAGAAACAGCCACCCGTGCCATTTCTTCAGAGCCCCGTGCCGTGACCGGCAGCTCCCACGCGCATGCGCGGGAGTGACGTCATCGTGGCTCCGGCCAGTCACAGAGCTGGAGTCAGCGAACCCGGAAGCAAGACGGGTGAAGATGGAAGCGGTGGGGGAGGGCTATGTTTTAAAGTAAGTTTAACATAATCTGCTAGTATGTGATACATACTAGCACAGTGGTTCTCAACTCCAGTCCTCAGGGCCCACCAACAGGCCAGGTTTGCAAGATAACTGAAATGCATCACAGGTGATATCATTTGTTGCTCAGGGATTGCAGTATTCTAGTCTGCATCTCACCAAGGTAATACTTAAAATCTGGCCTGTTAGTGGGTCCTGAGAACAGGAGTTGAGAACCACTGTACTAGCAGATTATGCCTTTACCTTGCAGTAGGGTGACCAGACATTCCCAGTTTCAGGGGATAGTCCCCGGATTGAGGACACTGTCCCCGGACCAAGTCTGTCCCCGGTTTTGTCCCCGGATTGGATTTGAACAGGGGCTGGGGCAATTTCAAAGACAGTCAATGCCACTCCTACTAGCTTAGGGGGGGTGTATTTTTTCCATTATCTGTGCCCCTTTCTGATGATCATGTGCTGGTCGGAACGGAGGGAAAATTTCTTCAGTTTCGGGTGCCCATTCAGCTCCGCTCTCATGTTCTTCTGCCTTGGCTCAAGTCCCGGCCAGCCGCCTGCCTGCTTATCTCCTTGCCTTCCCTGGCAGAGTGATCTTCCTCCGCTCCCCACCCAGAGAATTGAGACTTGACAGGCTGTGAGGCGGGCGGCGGTGGCGACGGGCAGAGAGTCGCTGATTGCCACCATTACTATTAAAAAAAAAAAATGTCCCCGGATTTCATTTTAAAAATCTGGTCACCTTACCTTGCAGGGTTAAAAAGAAAAAAAAAAAGTCCAGCCACCCTTGCATGCAGGGACTAAGGGTGTCAAACTCAATTTCATCGCAGGCCGCATCAGCATTATGATTGCCCTCAAAAGGGCCGGTTGTATCTGTAAGATTAGATGTCCAGCGCATCCCCTCCCCTTATATTAGATGTCAAGAGCCACCCCACCATCAGAAGTTGAGTCCCCCACTCTCCCTTACATCCAGTGCACCCCCCTTTCAAGATGCTGCTGCTGGGAGGAAGCTGGATGCATTGCTTAAAATCAGAAAGTAGGGGTCTTGAGGAGGACCAGAGGAGGTCTGGAGCTCTCCTGCAGCTGCAGAAGAGGTGCGAGGGCCACATTAAATGGCCTGGAGGGCCGGATTTGGCCCGCGGGCCTTGTTTTTAACAACTCTGACACCTGTGCTGAGCCACCCCACCATCAGAAGTTGAGTCCCCCACTCTCCCTTACATCACAGTGCACCCCCCTTACCTTATGCTGCTGCTGGGAAGAAGCTGGATGCATTGCTTGAAAGCAGAAAGTAAGGGTCTGAAGGAGGACCAGAGGAGGGCTGGAGCTCTCCGGCAGCTGCAGAAGAGGTGCGAGGGCCACATGAAATGGCCTGGAGGGCCAGATTCAGCCCGCGGGCCTTGTGTTTGACACCTGTGGACTAGAGCTTTGTCTCCTTTAACTGTGTGCATCAATAGAAACACGCAGCCCCATAGGATGGCAAGGCACTCCCTTGCTCCTCCCTCCTCCAAGTTAAAGTGATTCTAAGTAACAATTAAAAAAACAAAAACAAACACGTTACTACTTACCTGCTCTGTACAGTGGTTTTGCACTCTCTCGAGTCCCCACTGGCGCTCCTGGCTCCTCCCCCCCACCAGGTGCCCTGCTTTATATGGGGGAACTTGTGCGTTTTCACTCTCAAGCTGGCTCTGTGTCCATTGACACACAGAGCGCAGCTAGACTCGGGCCCCCACTCCCTCCTCACTGGCTGTGATTGACAGCGGCAGGAGCTGGGAGGGCCGCTGCTCTCATGCACAGCGCTGGATCGAGATCAGGCTCAGATAAATATAAGGCCTCTTGCACACTGCAGCCTGAAAAAGTGCAGTACATCTTTTTTTTTTACTGAGCTAAAATACAGCCCATTAATTGTAATGTGCCTATACACACAGGCGCGTAAACAAGCATTGTGCATTCTTAAGTAAAAAGAAAATACAGAAAAATCTGCATTTTTGGTCAGAAATGTACGCCTCATGCGCACAAATACCTGCAATTGTGCACAAAATATTTACATATTGTGCAGAACAAAAACGCGAGAATAAATCCACATGCGCAAGTTTGCATGAAAATGCATGCAAATACATATAAAATAACCATAAAACTTCTGAAAAAGCAGTCGAGGAGTATCGTGTACAAGAAGCCTGGGGGCAGTTGGGAGGGGAGCTGCTTGAAGGTTTTTTTCCACTTCCCATTCTGGCACCTCCCTCCTACATGTAAAAAATCATATATTTTTTTCCGGAAAATTATTCAGAACCCCCAAACATTATATATGTTTTTTTTAGCAGAGACCCTAGGGAATAAAATGGCGGTCGTTGAAACTTTTTATGTCACACGATATGTACGCAGCGATTTTTCAAACGCTTTTTTTTTAGGGAAAAAAAAACAGTTTCATGAATTAAAAAAAAAAAAAAACAGTAAAGTCTGCCCAATGTTTTTTTTATAATGTGAAAGATGATGTTATGCCGAGTAAATAGATACCTAACATGTCACGCTTTAAAATTGCACACACTCGCGGAATGGCGCCAAACTTCGGGACTTAAAAATCTCCATAGGCAACGCTTTCATTTTTTTTACAGTTTACATGTTAATGCCGCGTACACACGATCTGAATATCTGTCGGAAAAACCTTGGATGGTTTTTCAGACGGAATTCCGCTCAAGCTTGGCTCTTGGGTCTTGAGGAAGACCAGAGGAGGGCTGGAGCTCTCCTGCAGCTGCAGGAGAGGTGCGAGGGCCACATTAAATGACATGGAGGGCCAGATTCGGCCTGCGGGCCTTGTTTTTGACACCTGTGCAGTAATGAATCTGACAGACACAGTCAGAGGGGCTCTGAAGAAATGGCACGGGTGGCTGTTCCTTCAGAGCGCATTTGCCAGAGATGTCACTGGCTGCATATACGCTAAATATCTCTGTAGCTGGGTCCCAAAATTTAACCCCGCTATACCTAAATTTAGGGGTGACCAGAGCCATAGTTGGCTCGGGTCTCTTGATTATTTGGACTTTGCCTTACTGCTGTGTCACCTGGCGTGCAGTTCCCCTTTAGGTGTATAGGTGGTGTTGTCACCTATACCCGGGGGTTGAACCACAGGTGATGGAGTAGGTATTGGATGTCCTTTCTCAGCTACCGTTGGTGGGCGGTTCTGGCCTGCTGTGCATGCCGGGAGAGTATATATAACGGGCAGATGCCATTACACGGAAAGCAATTCCCGGGGCCCATGCCCGGAGAGCAATTCCCGGGGCCCATGCCTGGATGACAATTCCGGGGCCCACTGCCCGGAGGGAGCTACCCCTCAGAGGGGGGTGAGCCCTATCTTGATTGAGGAGTCTCAGGCACCTTCAGCCCGAGGCTATGGAGTTCCAGGTAGGCCCAGTACCTTTGACTGGGTCTACAACCGAAGAGGAGTCCCAGGGAACCCGAGTGAGGGTAACCGATCTGACACAGAGGAAACCAGGGGAGGATCGATCCCATAACAAGAGGGCGAGTAATAAAGTATTGCTGACTCGGGAAAGGCCTGTTGTCCTGTCGGAGGAAAGGATTCCTCGCTTCGCAGACTGCCTCTGCGGAGTGTTGAAAGTTCAGGAGGGATCTCCTTGATTTGGTCCTTGGAGGGGACTGAGTCATTGTTCCAGCATCACGCCAGCTGCTAGTGCTATTGAGTGACTATCCGGGTGAGCTGTACCCACTCGGGACCGAGTGGCGACGAAGCCAAGAGTGTGCCTGAATCCACTTCTATCTGCTAACCTTTTTCTCACTTCAACTCTCTGGTTCCTGAAAGCAAGATAAAATAAACTTGCGTTGGAGTTGATATGTTGTGTGGACATTGACCTCATTTGGGAAAGATAAAGACTCACCTCTATAAACATACAGGGGAGAACCAGAAGAAGGAAGCTACTAACTGCAGGACCCAAGTATGTAACACCGCCTGACCTTTATAATCTAGAGGACACGGGCATGTGGCATGGTGTGTCTTATTCCCCCTGCTTGAGAAGGTAAGAGGGGGAAAAGTATCCGTGTGCTAAATGTGGGGGCTCGTCCGGGATTCTGCAGTGGTTTCTGGGAGCTGGACTTTACTTTCCCGCATGGCTCTTTGGAGGTCGGCCATTTTTGGAAAATTGGACTGCGCCAAGGTACAGGCCTGGCTGTAATTTCCAGCTGCGTAGTTCGTGGGCGTGTCTCAAAGTCTGTAGGAGCCCGCGAATTGCGTGCAGCAAGGAAGAAAAAGGGGAGGAGCCCCAGCTAAAGTGTGTGTTCCACGTGGTGTGGTTGGCGCCAAATGGACAGTGCAACTGAACCATTGACGAGGCAACATGTTTTCTGCTCCATGGATGTCTACTTCACCGGGATCTCGTGTTCCTTTGCCTGGTTCAACCATGAACGTTGCCTCTGTTGTGGCCTCCCTGACGGATACAGGGATCCGGCTGAAGCCCCGAGGTCGCTTTGCCCTCATCACGTGCAGAGATGCAGAGGCCTTGGGCATGATTTGTGCGACATGCCAGGGACTGGTCGTACAGCTTCGCCCTTTCGGAAGATGTACCCGCTGTGGGGAGTTCCTCTTTGAGGTAGAACAGCCAACGGAGGTGCCGAAAGTCTACCGCCTGGACTGTATCTCAGGTACTGTTGCTCCTGAGGAGGAAATGTGTGCTCCCACAGCCATGCCCACGCGCACTACCGCAGAGATAGCGGAACTGAAGATTGAAGCTCCAGCCATTAAGGAGCTTGAGGCCGCGAACACAGCGGATGCTGCCTCGGTTGCAACAGAGTCCTCCCTTCCGCCTGCTAAAAGGAAGGTGGGATATGTGAAGGCTTCCCGTGTCCGTGGTCAAGGCCTAACCCAGCGCCTACCTGAACCGGATCATCTAGCCGGAGGGATCTCCAAGCGATCCACGGAGGGGAAAGGTAAGGAGGCTGGGAGAACTGGGTCAAGTTTGCCGGGGAAAGGGAAGAGGCTCAGCGTCCATTCCATTATGGATGCTTGGGTACCTGACCCGCGGGAACTTTTGAAACTAAAAGAGTCGGTGTTGACCAGGAACTATTTGCCAGCAGAAGAGTATGATACCTCAGATATAGACTCTTCCTCTGAAGTTGGCGATGATGTAGAAATTGATGAACTGTTTGCAAAGAAGGGATGGGACAAAATTTCGCTAACCTCTCCCCATAGTGTAAAGGGATCAACCATGGACTCTGGGGAAACTGCACCCCAGGTGGAAGCCCCTGTTATTACTGGAGAAGTTGTTCCTGTGTCCACCTTGCATGCTCCGGTGTCTTCTGTGCCTGCTGACCCGGAGGCCCGTTCTTCATTAAGGCTGCCTATGCCACAGTTGGAGCCCGTATGCCCCCCGCAGATCTCCGGATGCTATTGTCTTGCCAGGAACTGGAGATCGGGCGACCATGCCGCCTTTGGCCCGACTGCAGCGGCTGTTGAATCAAAAGGTTGCTACAGACAATGGATGGGAGTATCCGTACGTTCCAAGGAACTTGCTCTTTGAAATTGAGGCCTTTCGGGAACGATGGTACAGTGACTTTGTCTGGGATCATTTGGAGGTAAAGAAAGGCCATAGGTATTTTACATGTTTGGCCGTAATGACTGAGAGATACAAAGGTTGCCGAAAAGACTGGACTCTGGGTCGGCACACACATGCGGATCGGGTCGTGATCTGCAGTAAAAACAGAGACAATGTGATATATTCCATAGAGACCTTGGATAAGGACTGGAAACCTCTTGATCTCCCTAATCCCAGTTTTTATCTCTGAAGTGGGACTTGTGGGTTTTTTTTATACCACTTCAGGGACAATGCCTTTTTTTCTCCTTCCCTCTTTTGAAAAAAAACAAAATTTGAATGAGAGCTGAACTTTGGGGTAGAGTTAGTCAGGGCAAAGCTGGAAGCCGCCGTGATCAACCAAAGAGAAATTTGTGTTCTGGTGCGTCTGTACGCACTTAGGCTAGATAATGTTTGTGCTGCCACTAGGTGGTGGTGGTTTGCCGGACTTTTTTTCTTTATGCATTTATTTTAGGGAAATGTAATTTCATACACTAGGCTTAGTGTGTGCAGCTTCAGTAGAAGGGACCTATCTTTCCTTGGAGAGATAGTTTACTTCTAATTAATAGTGTTAGAATGTTAATAGCATGTAGAATATTTAGCGTGTATATGTTTTTTTCTTTCCCTGCAGGAAGACCATCATGCAACTACACCAGAGAAAGGGTGGGATATAGTTGTGATAGGATGATGGGAGGGATTGTTACATAATGTGTATGTACTGTGACAGCAGGAAGGTAAAGTCACCTGGTTGCATCCAGGGGGGTAGATATATTTCGCCCAGATTCAGGCTTTACGCCGACTTATACAACTAGGTGGAGAGTTGTATAAGGCTAGTGGGCTCATGGATGACTCATACCTCTAGGGAGAGTGTGGGGCGTCGTGCAGACAGGGAGTTGATGAGACCAGCTGAAGCTTGTCAGCTCATTTAGGCCTCTATAAGAACTCCCAGCTTCATTAGATGTTAGCTCATGCCTGGAACCAGACCTGTGTGGACTGTCTAGGGAGAGTGAACCCCTGTGCGGTGAGACAAAGCCTGTGTGGCTATTTGCTTGGACATTTAAAACCAGGGACTTAGGGACTAGGACAGCACTAGGCTGATCCCAGTTGTTAGTTAGAAAATAAACCGCACCTTTTTGATTTTGAAAACCACAACCTCCGTTTGCTGGGCCTGTTTTTGTGTGGGGAGCCCATCTCGGGGGTCACACACACCCGCTGCCGAGCTAACCCCCTCACAGTTGGTGGAGAATGCAGGCAGTTTTTTTAAGCCAGCATGGAGGAGATACTGAAGCAGCTGGCTCTAGCAAATGCCAATCAACAGCAGACAAATGCAGGTTTGCAAAAGAACTTCGCAGCCCAGCAGCAAGCTCATCAACAGAGCCTTGCAGCCCAGCAGCAGACAAACGCAACTTTGCAACAGAGTCTGGAGGCTCAGCAACAAGCCCAGCAGCAATCTGAGGCCCGCTTCATAGACCTGTTGCAGAAGCAAGAGCAGAGACTACAACAACAGATGGAAGCAGTAATGCAGCAACGTCCGCAGACCAGTGAGGAAAGCCGTCCCACTAATACCGCGTCCTTTGGGGTGAGTCGTTTATTCACAAAAATGACTGGAGAGGATGATCCAGAGGTATTTTTTACCACATTTGAAAGGACCGCTGAAAGAGAAAAGTGGCCTGAGGAGCAGTGGGCTGGACTGGTGGCTCCTCTGTTAACTGGTGAATCGCAGAAAGCTTACTATGACCTAGAGCCTAACCAAGCAAAAGACTATGTGATGCTAAAAGCTGAAATATTGGCAAGGCTGGGTGTCACCCAGGCTGTCCGGGCTCAGCGTGTGCATAACTGGACTTTCCAGCTTGGAAAACCCCCCAGGTCTCAAATGTATGATCTCATTCACCTGAGCAGAAAGTGGCTACAGCCAGAGACTTTGTCCGCACCAAAGATTGTGGAACGTGTTGTAATGGATCGGTTTTTGAGAGCTCTTCCTACTGCCATCCAAAAGTGGGTAAGCCATGGAGACCCAGAGACGGCCGATGGTCTTGTGGATCGTGTGGAGAAATACTTGGCTACAGAGAACCTGACGGCCTCTTCCAGAGACACTCGGACTTTCCACCCTAAGACCAGACCATCCCCAGGGGCGGATAAGAGGATTCCAAGGGGTGAGGGTGGAGAGAGTGAGAGGGTGGGAGCTCTACCCCAAGTTTGGCGAGAACAGCCTGGGAAATCAGCGGCTCAAGAGGCCGCAAGAAGGATCGTTTGCTACCGCTGCCGGCAAGCGGGACATATTGCAGCCAATTGCCCGGTTGTGGAGGAACCCATGCAGTGTGACTTTCTGACGGGCAGACGTCAGTCGCTGTGTGCGACAGTCGCATGCACTGCCATTCGAGGAACTGAGAAACATTTATGCAAAATGTGTGTTAATGGTAGAAATGTTGTGGTATTGCTGGATTCAGGTAGCCTTGTGACCCTGATAAAGGCTGAGTTAGTTAAAACAGAGGTCTCTGGGAATAGCAAGGTAGCTGTTATTTGTGTGCATGGGGACACCCGAGAGTATCCAGTGACTACAGTGTGTTTCGAGACCCCCAAAGGTACCCTCTCTCATCCAGTGGGCTTAGTATCTCAGTTACCGCATGACGCCATTGTAGGAAGGGATTTTCCGAAGTTCTGGGAACTGTGGGATGATCCTGAGCCCCCCACTGGTGCCCCTATGTACCAGGAATGTGATAGCCAGAACTCCCCTGAGAGTGGTGAGGACTCTCCGGAATTTCCCTTATCAGTATTGGCAGGGGAGACTCAAGAAACTGGAGAGGAGCCCACCTCCTCAGACGAAAACCTACCGTCTGTGGAGTTTTCTGATTTTGAGGTTCACAGGGAAAACTTTGCCACAGAACAGTTGAAAGACCCCGCCCTAATAAAGGCACGGGAAAACGTAGTGAAAATAGATGGCGAGTTAGTGAACCCAGATAATACCTGCACTTACCCATACTTCAGCGTAGAGAAGGACCTACTGTATCGGGTGGCAAAAAGGGCAGAAGAAACCGTTGAGCAGCTTGTGGTGCCCAAACCTTACAGGAAGTTGGTGTTGGAGTTGGCCCATGGGCACATTCTTGGAGGTCATCTGGGGACAGAGAAAACCCGAGAGAGGGTATTACAGAGATTCTATTGGCCGGGGGTGATGAAGGACATAGAAAATTATTGTTCCTCCTGCCCTGTGTGTCAGAGGTCGGCCCCGATGCCACATTTCCGTAGCCCGCTGGTCCCTCTACCCATCATTGAGGTCCCGTTTGAGAGGATCGCCATGGATTTGGTAGGTCCTATAATCAAGTCCGCTAGGGGGCACCAGTACATATTAGTTATAATGGACTATGCCACCCGTTATCCAGAAGCGATCCCTCTCCGAAATACCTCGGCCAAAACCATAGCCAAAGAGCTATCTCTTGTGTTTAGCCGGGTGGGTATTTGTAAAGAACTGCTTACGGACCAAGGTACACCCTTTATGTCCCGGGTTATGAAGGAGCTGTGTAAATTGTTCAAAGTGACGCAATTACGTACATCTGTGTATCACCCCCAAACCGATGGGCTAGTTGAAAGATTCAACAAAACCCTAAAACAAATGTTGAAGAAAGTGGTGGATAGAGATGGAAAGGATTGGGACTGTCTACTTCCTTATCTGATGTTTGCTATTAGGGAGGTGCCCCAATCCTCTACGGGATTCTCCCCCTTTGAGTTACTGTATGGGAGACACCCAAGAGGGCTGTTGGATATTGCCAAGGAAACTTGGGAAAGTGAGAGTTCTCCCCACAGGAGTGTGATTGAGCATGTCGCCCTGATGCAAGACCGAATTGCACAGGTAATGCCCATCGTGAAGGAACATTTGGCCCAAGCGCAGTTAGCACAGCAGAGAGTGTACAACCGTGGAGCCAAGACCCGTACCTTTTCCCCGGGGGATAGGATACTGGTACTTGTCCCTACGGTTGAAAGTAAATTCCTTGCCAAATGGCAAGGCCCCTACGAGATAATGGAAAAAGTGAGCGAAGTGAATTACAAGGTCAGACAACCAGGAAGGCGAAAGCCCGAACAGATCTATCACGTTAATCTGTTGAAAGCCTGGAGGGATAGAGAGTCCCTAGTCGCAGACACTTGGTCACCAGCTCAAACTGGTTGCGTGATTCCTGAGGTTGGAATAGCAGCCACCTTGTCACAACCCCAACAACAGGAGGTTAAGGAGTTTGTGCTTCGCAACAAGGAGGTATTCTCTGAGCTGCCGGGACAAACATCTGGGGTAGAGCATGACATCATTACCCCGCCCGGTGAAAGGGTGAAGTTAAAACCCTATCGGATCCCAGAGGCCCGACGGGAGGCAATACGGGAGGAAGTACAGAAAATGCTGAACTTAGGGGTGATAGAGGAGTCCCAAAGTGATTGGTCTAGTCCCATTGTGTTGGTGCCTAAACCGGATGGGAGCTGGCGATTTTGTAACGATTTTCGTCAGTTGAACAAAGTTACAAAATTTGACACCTACCCCATGCCACGTATAGATGAGTTGATCGACCGGCTGGGAACAGCCCGATACATGACGACTCTTGACCTCACAAAAGGGTATTGGCAAATCCCCCTGGCCAAGTCGGCCAAAGAGAAAACCGCATTTGTAACCCCAGACGGGGCGTTCCAATATAAAAGAATGCCGTTCGGGTTACAGAATGCGCCGGCCACATTCCAGCGGAAAATGGACCAGATGCTAAGGCCCCATCAGAAGTATGCTGCGGCTTACCTGGATGACGTAATTGTCCATAGCACAGATTGGGCCTCACATCTGCCAAAAGTGCAAGCAGTCCTGGACTCTGTTCGGGAAGCGGGGTTTACGGCTAACCCCAAGAAGTGTACCATTGGGCAGGAGGAGGCCAAATATCTTGGGTACACCATTGGGAGGGGAGTAATAAAACCCCAACTCAACAAAGTCGAGGCCATCCAGAGTTGGCCACGTCCCAACAGCAAGAAGCAGGTACGAGCCTTTCTGGGAATCGCTGGGTATTATCGGCGATTCATTCCCCACTTTGCTTCTAAGGCTGTGCCCCTAACCAACCTGACGAAGGGGAAAGGGTCGGTCATGATTAAATGGACCCCCGAGGCTGAGGCAGCATTCCAATTCTTGAAACAAGCCTTATGTAGCCAGCCAGTGTTGTACTCACCCGACTTCTCTAAAGACTTTGTCGTACAAAGTGATGCGTCAGATGTGGGGTTAGGAGCAGTATTGTCCCAGGTCTGGAACGGGGAAGAGCACCCAGTCATTTACCTCAGCAGGAAGTTGAAGTCCCATGAGGTAAATTACGCCACCGTTGAAAAGGAGTGTTTAGCGGTGAAGTGGGCTCTAGATTCCCTTCGGTACTACCTGCTAGGTAGGCACTTTGACTTGGTTACGGATCACGCTCCGTTAAAGTGGATGGCTCAAAACAAGGAAACAAATAGAAGAGTGAATAGGTGGTTCCTGGCCCTCCAGGAATTCAACTTCACAGTAAAGCATCGCCCTGGCATTCAAATGGGGAATGTGGATGCTTTGTCTCGAGTACATGAATGCCTGATTGCTGGTGTTCCAACCCCGAGGTTAAAACAAGAGGGGGGGTATGTGACAGCAGGAAGGTAAAGTCACCTGGTTGCATCCAGGGGGGTAGATATATTTCGCCCAGATTCAGGCTTTACGCCGACTTATACAACTAGGTGGAGAGTTGTATAAGGCTAGTGGGCTCATGGATGACTCATACCTCTAGGGAGAGTGTGGGGCGTCGTGCAGACAGGGAGTTGATGAGACCAGCTGAAGCTTGTCAGCTCATTTAGGCCTCTATAAGAACTCCCAGCTTCATTAGATGTTAGCTCATGCCTGGAACCAGACCTGTGTGGACTGTCTAGGGAGAGTGAACCCCTGTGCGGTGAGACAAAGCCTGTGTGGCTATTTGCTTGGACATTTAAAACCAGGGACTTAGGGACTAGGACAGCACTAGGCTGATCCCAGTTGTTAGTTAGAAAATAAACCGCACCTTTTTGATTTTGAAAACCACAACCTCCGTTTGCTGGGCCTGTTTTTGTGTGGGGAGCCCATCTCGGGGGTCACACACACCCGCTGCCTAGCTAACCCCCTCACAGTACATTTGAAAACTGTTTTTTTCTGTCCTTCTCCCTCTTTGCTATACTTCAGGTCTTGATTCAGGCACCATCCTTGCATTGTACATAGTTCAGGAATAAATTTGCGCTTGCTCAGGACTGAGTATGTGAATTTATTCCAGACACTGGGGACAGTGTCTCATTTAGAGGGGGGTGTATGTAGCGTGGTCCCCAAATGTAACCCCGCTATACCTAAATTTAGGGGTGACCAGAGCAATAGTTGGCTCGGGTCTCTTGATTATTTGGACTTTGCCTTACTGCTGTGTCACCTGGCGTGCAGTTCCCCTTTAGGACTCGGAGTATAGGTGGTGTTGTCACCTATACCCGGAGTTGAACCACAGGTGATGGAGTAGGTATTGGATGTCCTTTATTGGCTGCCGTTAATGGGCAGTTCTGGCCTGCTGTGAATGCCGGGAGAGTATATATATAAGGGGCAGACGCCATTACACGGAGAGCAATTCCCAGGGGCCCATGCCCAGAGAGCAATTCCCGGGGCCCATGCCCGGACGACAATTCCGGGGCCCACTGCCCGGAGGGAGCTACCCCTCAGAGGGGGGTGCGCCCCATCTTGATCGAGGAGTCTCGGGCACCTTCAGCCCGAGGTTACGGAGTTCCAGGTAGGCCCAGTACCTTTGACTGGGTCTACAACCGAAGAGGATTCCCAGGGATTCCGCGTGAGGGTAAGCGCTCTGACACAGAGGAAACCAGGGGAGGATCGATCCCATAATAAGAGGGCGAGTAATAGAGTATTGCTGACTCGGAAAAGGCCTGGTGACCTGTCGGAGGAAAGGATTCCTCGCTTCGCAGACTGCCTCTGCGGAGTGTTGAAAGTTCAGGAGGGATCTCCTTGATTTGGTCCTTGGAGGGGACTGAGTCATTGTTCCAGCATCACGCCGGCTGCTGGTGCTATTGAGTGACTATCCCGGTGAGCTGTACCCACTCGGGACCGAGTGGCGACGAAGCCAAGAGTGTGCCTGAATCCACTTCTATCTGCTAACCTTTTTCTCATTTCAACTCTGGTTCCTGAAAGCAAGATAAAATAAAATCACGTTGGAGTTGATGTGTTGTGTGGACATTGACCTCATTTGGGAAAGATAAAGACTCGCCTCTATAAACATAGAGGGGAGAACCAGAAGAAGGGAGCAACTAACTGCAGGACCCAAGTATGTAACACCGCCTGACCTTTATAATCTAGAGGACACGGGCATGGTGTGTCTTATCCCCCTTGAGAAGGTAAGAGGGGGAAAAGGATCCGTGTGCTACATCTCCTAAAGAGTGCTTTTGACCGTCAAGAATGCGGTGACGTACAACACTACGACGAGCGGAGAAAATTACGTTTAATGCTTCCGAGCATGCGTTGAATTGTTTCCGAGCATGCGTAGGAATTTTGCGCGTCAGAATTGCTACAGACGATCGGAATTTCCGATAGGAACTTTTTCCGTCGGAAAAATAGAGAACCAGCTCTCAATCTTTTGTTGGCGGAAATTCCGACAGCAAAAGTCCGATGGAGCATACACACGGTTGGAATTTCCGACGAAAAGCTCATATCAAACTTTTCTTGTCGAAAATTTCGACCGTGTGTACGTACGCAGCATTAGAGTTACAGAGGAGGTCTAGTACTAGAATTGTTGCTCGCGCTCTAATTCACGCGGAAAAACCTCACATGTGTGATTTGAACGTCGTTTTTCATATGTGGGCGGGACTTACATATGCGTTCGCTTCTGTGCGCAAGCACGCAGGGACGGGGGCGCTTTAAAAAAAGTTTGTTATTCTTTATTTTACACTTTCTCTTTAAAGGGGGATTCCACCCACGATTTTTTTTTTTTTTAAGTCAGCAGCTACAAACACTGTAGCTGCTGACTTTTAATAAGGACACTTACCTGTCCCACTTGCCCGCGATGTCGGCCCCCCGAGGCCGATCCCTCGATCCTGGCAGCTCCCGGCGCCGCCTTGCGGCTTCACTGCCAGTTTCCTACTGCGCATGCGCGATCTGCGCGGCGCTTTGTGAATGGGCCGGCTGCTCTCTGGGATATACACAGTTCCCAGAAGGCAGCGCGCCCCATTCACTAGAAGACACAGCGAGTAGGACGGAGGAAGCTGACCAGCCGCAGACGATGAAGAGGCAGATTAGGGACTTCCGCATGGCATGCACTATGACCCGCATTTTTTTTTTTCAATTATTTTTTTTCTATTATTTTTGGGATTTTTGGTGAAAAAAAATAATTTCAGGGTGGAACTCCACTTTAAATGTATTTATTTTTGGCATTCCCCGGTATATATCCCTCTCAAATATTTTAAATGCTTTGATTCCCTGCTTAGGCCCTTCGTGTGGGGTGGGAACAGACATAAGCTGGCCTGGCGGACCCTTAAGAATCCCACGGATTTGGGAGGAACCGCCATGCCCGACTTACACCTCTACTACACGGCATCACAGCTCTCACAACTGTTCCACGTTGATAAAATCGACAGGGACAGGTTTGGGACCCTACTATGCTCTCGCTTAACACACCACACACGGGACCCTATTGCAGCAGTTGCACTGGGAGTGCGAGGCACCCGCTCTACACAGGCCAAATCCACTCTACACCAATATAGAAGAATCTGGGACATTGCTATGACTAAGCTGACCATAGACCCGCTCAATGATTACACTCCCCTCTGGCATAATGGCCACCTGCCTGAGCTCTCCCGAATCCCTGACCCTGAACTGTGGTGCTCTCGGGGGGTGATTTACCTCTCACAAATTATTGCGGGCGGCAACATCAAATCTTTCCCTGCTCTCCAAGATGAGTTTGCGCTCCCCGACAGTATGTACTTCAGATACATTCAGGTACACCACGCCCTTACTACACAATTTCGGGGGGCGTTGCCACAGTCTTCCCCTAACTCCGTCATGGCCATAGTTAAGGGCACAGACCCCCAGAAGCTCATCTCCTATTTCTACAATATGCTGCTCACACCTTCCTCTACAAAACTAGCGTATGCTCTTAAGCCCCGATGGGAGAGGGAGGTGGGGGACCTTGGAGATGAGGAATGGAGTGAGGCCCTAGACACCTGCAAGGAGGCTTCCCCAAAACTCTCGGATAGACTCACCCAAATATACATTACCCATAGATCTTATCTCACTCCGCTTCGGGTCTCCAGATATAAGAAGGACCTTCCCAACACCTGCCCCATGTGTACGCGGGAGCTGGGTACGTTCTTCCATTTAATCTGGTCCTGCCCTGTGATCCAGTGCTATTGGAAGCAAATAGTGGACTTCCTCCATGATAATATGGGCTCACCTCTTGCGCTGGACCCACGGGCATGCTTACTGGGCATTTACCCAGGCCCAGAAATGGATAAGTTCACTAAAGCGTTTCTTCAGGAGACACTTTTTTCAGCAAGGAAAATGATAGCGAGGAAGTGGATGAGATCATCCCCACCGACCATGGCCGAATGGAAAGCTGATGTTAACGGAGCCCTTCCTTATCGCAGATTTATGTATATTAATAGAGGGTGCCCGACTAAGTACAATAAGATATGGGACAGGTGGCTAGGAGTTTCGGACACCCTCTTCTAGTGGTTCTTAGTGTACCCCCCAAATGTATGTGACCCTCTTTCACTATACTGTACTCAAGTTTACCAATTACGTGTGCATGTTATCGACCTGCATGTATAACCTGTATGTACATATTGCCAAATAAAAAATCTTTTTTGGAGAAAAAAAAAAATGTATTTATTTTTGATCACTTTCATTCCTAGTTCAAGGAGTGTAAACATCCCTTGTAATAGAAATCATGCATGACAGGTCCTCTTTATGGAGAGTTGTGTAGCAAGAATTGTAGCATAGGTTGACATATTTTTGTGGCTTTTACTAATGTTCAAAGAACAAAGAAAAAAAATAAAAGTTTGTTGGTTTCATAAGAAACTGGCAGGATATAGTCGTGCAGACAAAAGAGGAAGTACAAACATGTGCTTTGAAGGTTAAAGTAGTATTAAACCCTTACCAATTATTCACACATTTTCCTCAAGTTTAGTATTACTAGCTTCATTTAGATGTGTGGTTGGGGGGCGCAGCTCACACCTACGTGCGGTCAGGGCCCCTTTCTCAAGATAGGCCCATTTGCCCCCCAAAAAAAAAAAAAAAAAAAGATTGACTTTGAGGGTTGTAGCTCGGCGACCAGGAGACACAGACACCAAATTTAGGGGGCGGGGGGGGGGGGGTATGTAGCTGAGGGCCTACCCCACCACTGGGTAAAATATGTATCATTTATGGTTCCAGAGATACGGGGGTCATTGCACAGCCTGTCAGAAGCTACATACAGAGCGGCCAGTTTAAATATGAGCTGACACACTCTGCAGCAAACTGAGAGGGTGAGCTCACAGGGCTTATAATAATTATTAATTAATTTGTATATTACTTATGGTACTTAACCCCTTGCCACCCAGGCCCACTCTCCTACATGTAAAAGTCATCTTTTTTTTTTTTTTTGCTAGAAAATTTCTCAGAACCCTCAAACATTATATATATTGTTTTAGCAGACACCCTATGGAATAAAATGGTGGCCTTTGCAACTTTTTATGTTGCATGGTATTTGCGCAGCAATTTTTCAAATATTTTTTTGGGAAAGAAACTGTTTCATTCATAAAAAAAAAACACAAAAGTTAGCACGATTTTTTTTTGTATACAAAGCGATGCTTTACATTTTTTTACAGATTAGATGTTTAGAGTTACAGAGGAGGTCCAGTGCTAGAATTATTGCTCTCGCTCTAACGATCGTGGCGTATGTAACCTGTGTGTATCTGGCTCTGATTCTAGCCAGTGCCTACCCAGCCACTGACGAGTATCTCTCCCCAGCCTGTCCCCACACACCCTCTCACCTGTGGATGGGGGAATCACTCCTGCAGTGTTATTGTGTTCCATCTGTGAATACAATGATTATTGTTGCTAACTATAGCTGGCAGCACTGATTGTTTTGGGAAAAACCTGACAGGCTGGTTGTACTCAAGTCGGTGAATAGGTAGGTTGACTTGTGTAAAACCAGCTAGCCCATACATAGATCGACTATGGCTGGTCTCTGCTTAATTGGCGTAATTTCAATCCATGTATGGCTCGCTTAACCACTAGGCAGTCCCTAAACATCCTTCTACAAGCCTTTACATTTTTCTTCCCAGATTCCTTCATACTCCTCACCTGTACATAGTGCCCACTGTCATACTCTCCACATTTCTCTCCTGTACATACTGCTCACTGTGATACCCTCCACACTTCTCTCCTATACATAGCGCCCGCTGTCATACCCTACACACTCCTCTCCTGTACATAGTGCCCACTCTCATACATTTCTCTCCTGTACATAGTGCCCACTGTCGTACCCTCCAAACTCCTCTCCTGTACATACTGCTCACTGTCATACCCTCCACACTCCTCTCCTGTACATAGTGCCCACTCTCATACATTTCTCTCCTGTACATAGTGCCCACTGTCGTACCCTCCAAACTCCTCTCCTGTACATACTGCTCACTGTCATACCCACCACACTTCTCTCCTATACATAGTGCCCACTGTCATACCTCCACAATCCCCTTCTGTAATACTGCTCACTGTCATACCCTCCATACTCCTCTTCTATACATAGTGCCCACTGTCATACCCTCCACACTTCTCTCCTATACATAGTGCCCACTGTCATACCCTCCACACTCCTCTCCTGTACATACTGCTTACTGTCCCACTCTCCACACTTCTCTCCTGTACATAGTGCCCACTGTCATACCCTCCACACTCCTCTCCTGTACATAGTGCCCACTGTCATACCCTCCACACTCTCATATCCTCCACACTCTTCTCCAGTACATACTGCTCACTGTCTTACCCTCCACACACATCTCATGTACATACTGCTCAGTATCATACCGTCCACACTCCTCTCCTGTACATATTGCCCACTGTCATACCCTCCACACTCCTCTCCTGTACATACTGCCCACATTCATAAACTCCTCTATTGTATATAGTGCCAGCTGTCATACCCTCCACACTCCTCTCCAGTGCATACTGCCCACTATCATACTGTCCACACTCCTTTCCTGTACATACTGCCCACTGTCATACCCCCCACACTCCTCTCCTGTACATACTGCTCCCATCTTACCCTCCACACTCCTCTCCTGTACATATTGCCCACTGTCATACCTCCCACATTTCTCACCTGCACATACTTCACACTTTTATACCGTCCATACTCCTCCCCTATGCCTCTTACACACAAAAACTGTTCTTTAAATTTATACTGAATATCCTCAATGTTACCAGCGGTAGAATGGACACACTTTTGTTAGTTCAACTAAAAGAAATCTCATTCCTCATATTTGTTCTGCCCCATTATTAGTACTCATTTAATTTCTCAGCTACTCTAAATATAGCACTTGTAAAAAAAGTGTCCCTGAAAATATTTTTGAAATGTTGGCAACTATGAACTTAGGCACTGCCCAAGGGCCACGGGTCAGTAGGGGGCCCCATGAGAGGCTCCTGTGATATTAAAGCGGTAGTAAACTTTGCTAACATTACTACTTTTTAGAGGCCCTGAGGTAGGTTATGCTATAATGTACTAGTATGCACAGCATATTAGCACATTAGGGTACACTTACCTGTCAGACTGAGCCCTCCAGTGATGCGCTGTGATCTGGCGGGGCCCTGGCGCTTCCACCTTCACCCGGTCTTCCTTCTGGGTTCTGTGTCTTCGGTCACTTGCCTTGGCTGGGCTGCGTTGATGTCATTCCCACGCATGCTCATGCGCATCCTCTCTCTCTCATCCCCCCTTTTCTCTCTCATCCTTCCTCCTTTACACCTCACCGCTCTCATCCTCTTTCTCTCTCATCCTCCCTCTCTCTTTAATTTAATTTGTTATAACAAAAAATTGTTTGCATTTTTATTTGTTTATTTATAAAAGGCCCCACCAAAATCCTCAGCACCAGGCCCATGATGTTCTTAATCTGGCCCTGCGTTCGGTGCACATGTTCACGGGGCTTTATTGAGCAAAAATGGTATTAAAAGAGGTGGTGAGGAGACATCACATCGCTTCTTCACTGCCTGTCAGTAGCCTCTGTAGTACGATTCGAACATTTATCAGGCTTCAGAGGAAAGGGAGATTTCCTGAGAGACTTCCATGGTAGCATACGTTTGGGTAGTCCTGCCCTTGCTCCTACCCCTAATAGGACCTCACTCCCATAAATTTTTAGGCTGTGTTCCTTTTTTTGTCCTGCTCACTCATAGGACCATTTTGTATGAAGTTTTCCTACCTTTTTGAAGTACCGTCGGCAGGGTCTCGTGCGGGACAGCAGTGCGGATATCAGGAGCGTCCTGTTGTATCCAGAAGTCTTTCTGGATGGTTTGAGTGGTCACTGATTCCCTAGCTATCAGCAGGGTGGTGTTATGGCACACATATGCAGAGGATCGATGCCTGGAGAAGCGGGGGGCTGTTTTTTCCAAGCCCGCAGTGTAGTAACACAAAAAAAAAAGTGCACCAGGGTGACCCATATAGTCCTCATCCTGAGGAGGAAGGACCCTTCCCTGACCCCAAGACTCCGGAGGAAGGTAAGGCACACTCTGATTCACCTAGGCCTGACAAACCCTTTTCTTCATGATCAGCTGATGCCAACCACCAAGTACTAAGGTTAAGGGGCTTTCCCGAAGAAAAAACCCCAAGGCAGGGGAGGTAGGAACCCAAGGGCTGAACATTCACCCCCCCAGGTTTCATGGTAGGCCTGAAGACCCACACAAAAAAAGTGACATGACGTACAGTGAAGAAAAGTAACACGCAAGACAATGCCAAGCCCTTACATCCTGGTAAAAATGTCCCCGGTCCTGGCCTAACCCATGAGGCCTAGCGCATAAAAAAAAAAATAGGATTTTTTGTACTCACTGTAAAATCCGTTTCTCTGTCGTCCATGGACGGACACAGCTCTTTAATTCATGACAGTTGGGTTATGTTCCTGTTCTATAGGAGAGGACTAGGCAGAACATGTTAGACATTTAATACATGTTATTTTAACAGAGTTGAAACAGCCCCACCCAGGGGGTGGTCCCTCAGTACATAACCCTCCACCCTGCAGCATGCAGCCTCAGTTCGTAACAAGCAGTACATGGACGACAGAGAAAAGGATTTTACGGTGAGTACAAAAATTCCTATTTTCTCTTTTCGTCCATGGACGGACACAGCTCCTTAATTCATGACAGTTGGGACATCCCAAAGCAGTGTCAAAAAACGAGTGGTGGGCACAGCAAACAAAAAACATTTTCACCCCAAACAGCCGCCTGCAAATCTTTGCGGCCGAAACTAGCACCAGAAGATGCACTCACATCAACCTTGTAAAATTGTGAAAAAATGTGAACGGACGACCAGGTCGCCGCCTTACACACCTGTGAGACAGATGCTTGATGTCGGAAAGCCCAAGAGGCACCAAAAGCCCAGGTCGAATGCGCCATAACGGGAAAGAGAAGCACCCACCCTTCAAGGGCATAGGCCTGGATGACGGTCCACCTGATCCACCGAGAAATGGTGGCCGACGAGACTGCCAGGCCCGTCTGCGGACCAGACACCGACAGAAACAGTAAGTCAGACTTCCGCAACAGAACCGATACAGACAGGTACACCCGCAGGGCACGTACCACGTCTAAAGAAAGTAGCGCAATCTCCTTGGAATGTGATGGCCGAGGACAAAACGTGGAAGTACCATGTCCTCATTCAGGTGAAAGGCTGAAACCACCTTCGGAAGAAAAGAAGGCTGCGGGCGTAGCACCGCTTTGTCCCATTGGAGGACCAAATATGGGGACTTGCAAGACAAGGCCGCCAAGTCAGAAACCCTCCTGACAGATGTGATGGCTACCAGGAAGGCCACCATCTGAGAGAGAGACAAAAGAGGAGTTCCCTAATGTCCTCAAAAGGAGGTTTCTGAAGCGCTGAGAGCACCAGATTCAAAACCCACAGAGGTAGTGGTGGTCGCACCGGAGGAGCCACATGACGGACCCCTTGCGCAAACGTACTTACTCGTTAAAGAGACACCAGGGGTCGCTGAAAGAAAACAGCTAAGGCTGAAATCTGCCCCTTAATGGTGCTTAAGGCAAGTTCCTGATCCACTCCACGCTGTAAAAACAGCAGGATCCTGGAAACCGATCAAGTCCATGGACGCCATTCCATCGCCTCACAGAGATGTAGGCTCTCCATGTGCAAAGGTAGATCTTCCTAGAACAATTCCGTGCTCTCAACATGGTTGAAATGACCGAATCCGACAGGCCTCGGTCCCCCAGTACCTGGCTTTCAATAGCCATGCCGCTAAGCCAGCAACTACAAAGCAGGATGAAGAATGGGACCATGCGAGAGAATGTCCCCCCCATTGGCAGACGCCAAGGCATATCCGCCATTAGTCACACAAGGTTGGCGAACCAGGGACGCCTGGGCCAATCTGGGGTGATTAAAATCACCGGAATTCCTTCGGACTCTACTCTGCGAAGTAGATGAGTAAGCAACTCCAGTGGTTGAAAGGCATAAATTAGCAGAGCTGACCCCACGGGGCCACCAACGCCTATGACACTACTGCCCAGGGAACTCTGGACCTGGCCACAAACCTCGACACTTGCGATTGAGTCGAGAGACCAGGATATCCCCGTCTGGCGTGCCCCATCCAGATGTAACGACCATTCCCCATGTCTACCTGTCAACTTCCCACGCCGACATGTAAACTGCCGACAGGACTGGCACGTTCTCGTCCGCCCACCCTAGAATGTGAGCGACCTCCGAGGTTGTAGCCAAGCTTCCTGTTCCCCCTGGACGATTGACAAATGCCACAGCCTTGGCGTTTTCTGACTGGACGCCCACTTAGTCTCAGAGACAACCTGGAAAGGCACAGCCTGATCGCCCGGAGTTCCAGAACATTGATCGGCAGTTGGGATTCGGACGAAGTCCAGCGGCCCTGGGCCGCCTGAACCCCCCGATTCCTCCCCAACCGTCAGACAGGCGTCCGTCGTGAACACAGTCCGTGAAAAGGGAGGAACGACTTCCCGGCCTGAGGAGCCGGGAATCTCAGCCACCAACTCAGAGGACCTGACAAGATGACTGATCTGAATCTGGTGATACAGAGACCACGGAGATGAGTTTCATTCTTTGTGAATCTCCGTCTGCAAGACTGCAAAAAACGGAGATACGACCATTTGCGGGATGTCAACAACTTCAACGCAGAGGAGTGCCTGCCACTTCCCAAGGGAAGAAACACCGAGTCCAGGATCAACACCAGGCTCAGGGTTGGTACTAACACCAACATCTGGAGGTTCAGTATCCACCAAACTCCCGAAGGGTTTGACTGGCTATAGACACGTCCTTCTCCAATTCTGAGGGTGAAGCAGCTCTCAGAAAAAAAAAGGTTGTCCAAGTAGCCTACAACGGCAACCCAGCAACGCTAGAATCGGGGCAAGCACCTAGGAGAAAACTCTTGGTGCTGAAGCTAGGCCAATGGGAAGAGCCAGAAGTGATAGTGGTCTTCACCTACCACACAGCGCAGGAATCATTGATGCCTGACGCAGATGGGGACATGCAAGTATGTGTCCCTGATATCTAGGGCTGCAACTAACGATTATTTTCATAATCGATTAGTTGGCCGATTATTGTTTCGATTAATCGGTTAATAACCGTTTAAAAAAAAAAAGGTAATTTTTCTGCGATTTGCATTTTTACTTTTTTTTTGGCCAATTTGTTGTTGGGCAGATTAAAAAAACACAAATTGCTGCAAAAACACATTATTACATGCTTTTCTGCAGCTTCTCCATTGAAGTATATTGAACCAAAAAAACAAAATAGCACCGTTTTGCGTTAAAAAAAGTCCTTGCCCTTTCCAAATACGCAGCAGCTGAAAAAAATCATGGATGTGAACGTGTCCCATAGGAAACCATGTAAATGAACTGTAGTGTTTCTGCAAAAAGCACCAAAAAACCCAGGCCTGAGATGTTTAGTAACATAATGGGGTTAAAAAAAATCTAAAATTAGTACAAAAAGAGCAAATAATCGCTGCAAGGGGTTCATTTTTTACTGTGGGACAGTGAAAGTATTATTTTGGGTGGCGATTTGCTCTTGTACTATAAAGGGCTCATTTTAGTTTTTTTTTTAACCCAATTATGTTACTGGCCGATTAATCGATTATGAAAATAGTAAGATTAATTTCATAATCGATTAGTTGTTTCGGCCCTCACCGAACCAATCGAGTCCATCCGGGAACCTTTTGAATCCAGATAAAGACATTGAGGGCCTTGAGGTCCAGGATTGGACAGACTCCGTCCCTTTTTTGGGACCACAAACAGATTTGAGTAGAAACCCTGAAACCTGTCCTGCAATGGAACAGGTAAGCTCACCTCGCATAGCAGCCCAACGAGCTGGAAGGAGAGGCATGAGGGAAAAAATCTGATTGGTGAACAAGAAGGAACTCCATCTTGTACCCCGAGGTGAACACCTCACAGACCCCCTGGTCGGAGACCAGGGAAGGCCACTGAGCTGCAACCCTGCAAAGCCGCCCCCCCACCCTGGTCGGGGTGGCAAAACTTCCTGCGTAGCAGGCTTAAGTGCTGGTTAGGCGGACTAGCGTCCCCAAGCAAGACCTTTTCGGCTTGGGAGGGTCTCCCCGGCTGACAAAACACCTCTCAGCGTGGGAAAGGAGAGCCCCGGCTGACGGCGCGGCTCCTTCCCAGTAGTATACTTGAGGGGGGAAGTGTGCTCCTACCCCCAGGGACATCCTACATGATGTCATCCAGTGCCAAAAGGCCTCCCACCTTAGAAAGGTAAAACTGCCAGAGTTTTCCTAGAAGCTTAGTCAGTAGACTAGCATCCTAACCATATTAGGGGCGCCATACCACCGCAAATGCGGAGGTCCTGGAGATCTAAAGGGGACTGCACCCCCGAATCTCCACCCCAGTTAGCATGACCTTGGAGAGTGGGAGGAACCCAGAGGAAACCCATGCAGACACAGGTACAACATGCAAACTCCAGCAGATCCTTGCTGCTAGGTGGAAGTGCTAACCACTACACCGCTGTGCAACATTATTTGCCCACTCCGTAAGTGTCAGGGACACCCAGGTAGCAGCCCCAGAGGCCGCAATGCTCCAGCATGGAGAACACGGAGCGGTTCACCGCTTCAGACCCCCTATCAGTGGGGACCTTAATAACAGGGGTCCCCTCCCCCGGGATAGAGGTTACTTATTTTAACCGAGACCGGGGTGCGCTGAGGGACCGCAAGGGGCCTCTGCGACCGGTCTGTAACTATGTAAGGAAAACCTTAACCATAGCGGGTCGGTTTGTGCGACCCAAAGAAAGGACAGACTCTGCTGTGGAAGTCCCAGCTGTATCTTTCAGCTTGAGTGTCCCTCACAGCAGTGATGCTGACTTGAGGTGGCCGGGACGAGGGGTCCTTCACACAGGGAAGGTGGTCCTGGTCCGCCTCTTCTGACATATCAGAACCAGGGACCTGCGCCGCAGCCAGGCCCGAGTCTGAGCAATTTCCCAGGCGATGGTGGAAGGAAGGAAGCGCATAGCACCCCTTTCACGCTCGCACGCCTCTTCCACCTTGGCAACATGGGCTCCAGGACTGTCTAGACAGCGCCCATGGGAACCGCAGGTGCACCGGATGCCAGCCTCTGGCTCCAGAACACCCAGTGACCACCCTTAGGGACCTAGTCAGTTACCTGACATATAATCTTTGTCCACCCTTCTAGCTGCACTGACCGAGGGGGGGGATACCCAGGGGACTCGCCGCCAGCCAAAGACCGCCCAGCGCCGCTGCCCGCTCTCCATCCTCACACTGCGTGTGACTGAGAAGACTGTGTGGGGTGAATAGCGCCATTCAGGAAGTTAGCAAGGAAGCCAGTCAGCACTAGAGGCCAAAACCCCTCCAAAATGGCCGTCAGGTACCCAGAGAAAGCGCGCGGACCACAAGAAAATGTCCGCCCGCCTGCAGCATGATGCGACCACAGCAAAATGGCCGCCAATGGAAAATACAATGCAAGGCATAGGCCCCAGAAAAATGGCGCCAGCGCTTCAAAATTCGGCGCCCAGCAAGCGAGGTGAACGAGAAAGCCAGCAGCGGGGGCTCCCAAGAAAATACCACCCCCTAACAGAGCAGGCCTGGACAGCCCCCCGCCGGGACCGGGAGCCCCCCTAAAGGAATTCCCCGGTCGCAGTAGCCCCATGAGGGGAGGAGGAAAAAGGGTGACAGAGGGGAAGGTAGGAGAACCTAACAGGCCCCTTAGGAATGCCCAGCTGTTCCACCACACCGAAGCAGGAGGAACTGTACTTAACCGTCCCTGCGAGGACCTGCTGGTGCGTTCCTGACAGACCTACAACCGAGCAGTACGGAGAAGCTGTCAGCCTGGTCCACTGAGACAGCAAGCCGCTCGGTCATATGTGGACCCCGGAACAAAGCTCACCGGCCACCCCTGGAGCCATGGGGTATGTCGTGACAGACCCGACGCCTATTTGCAAGAGACTGCAACACGTTCGCTGGCCGGACTAGGGGGACTTCAAGGATCTATAATATCCTGCCTGTCATGCCCAGCCGGCAGTTGATAGAAGATTCTCAAAAATAAAATAAAAGTAAAAATATCCTCCTCTACTAGGCAGAAAAAAAAACTGGGGCTGCAGGGTGGAGGGTTATGTTCGGAAGGACCGCCCCATGGGCAGGGCTGTTGCAACTCTGTTAAAATAACATGTATTAAATATCTAACATGTTCTGCCTAGTCCTCTCCTATAGAACAGGAACATAACCCAACTGTCATGAATTAAGGAGCTGTGTCTGTCCATGGATGAAAAGAGAAAAAGCTGTGGTATTGCATCATAATGCTCCTTCTCACAGTGGGGTCCCAAACCATAGTTATATTAAGAGCATGTCTGGATCACTACTCCCCCTGCTCTACAGATGCTACAACTTGTAGGTCTTCCATGGTGCAGATCAAACAGAGACCCAGATCAGAGGGGGAATACAACAGACTTTTATTTTGGACAGGTTTGGGAAGGCAGATATGCAACAAGCTTCTTTTTGCGATTTTTTATTTTGGGGGGTTTGATGGAATGCATGGGTAGTTGTAGCAGAAAGGTAAACTTATACTTCTATACTAAGAGCATCCATACTTTTTAGTAAAAGGGCCACACTGTATATTTTATAACAGAAAGAATTTAAGTAGACCCAACCAAAGCCCCTTACATCAGTCAACCCCCACTTACATCAGGGTCCACCATCAAAGACCACCTTAGGAGTCTCTTCTTATAGTAGATGAGTACCCCCCACATCAAAGTCCACCTTAGGAGTCTCCACTTACATCAGATAGCCCTTCAGGAACCTCCACTTACAGAGTCCCTCTTACATAAGGGTCTCCATCAGTATCTTCCTTACATCAAGGTTCTTGTACATCAGAGTCCCCCTTGGATCAAGGACCCCATCAGCAGAGACCAACTGATTTGGATCCTCAATCTGTGCAAATCAGCTACAGGCTGCATAAAATCTTATAGCAGGATAGATGTGGCCTGCAGGCCATAGTTTGGAGAAACTTGTCTCCTGCAGGTGGGCAGCACCATCGTGAAAAAAATAACCTTGAGGACAAGCAGGAAAGAAAAGCTCCCTGTGTTTATAGGAGGAAGTCCTCTTGGATTTTAGGGCATCATTTTCAATTTGGTCAACTGTCCTCCATGAACAGTCTTTAAAAGTGGTTGTAAAAGCTAGTTTTTTTTTTACCTTCATGCATGAAGGTCAAAAACCTGTGTGCAGCAGCACCTCCCAAAACTTACTTGAGCCCCATTTTGAACCATTAATGTGCACGAAAGCCTCAGCTCTCCCTCCTAACCAATGAGAAAGCAGGGGCCCGAGATGTGTGAATTAACACACTGAGCAGCAGCTTGAGCCCCCATATCAAGCTGCTTGGTATGGGGGCACTAGGCAGACAGGATGGGTCAAGAGCGCCGGCGGGGGTACTGGGGGGGGGGGGGGTCAGGGCTCCTCTGTGCAAAACCACGAAACAGAGCACACATTTTTTATTTTTAAAAAAATGGAACCTTTAATTTCACTTTAATGGTGACTTTTCACCTGATCGTGAGCCAGCTGGCTGCTGGTTTATCAGCATTCTCACCTGACAAAAGGCGGGCAGGCATCTTGTGTTGGACCTCCAAAAAAATGGCAGACAATCACTTCCTGTTTGCAATTTCTCTAAGGAGACGCCGTGAGTTTTGAGAGGCTATATAAACTAGTTTGACATCTGACACTAGAGGACCCCTTCCCTTGATAACATCCTATTGGTCAAAAAACTTCAGGGAGCAGACTAGTGCCAACGTCTGGCCACTGTCCCGATACCCAGGCAGCCGTGGCACCCATTGTCATGTTTTTACGATTCATTTTATTTTGGCTTTTAACATACAATTCCCAAAAAAAACACTACACTAGGGAGACTTCACCTGGCTCCCAGTGAGCTTTATTTACTACAGCTACATCTGGATGGTGCCAGTTGCTGAACAGCCTTCCCCACAACAGATGGCGGATCTACACTGAGTGCACGTTTGCTGCTGTAATGGCAGCCAGCTTTTCCAGCAAGTGTTCATTTCACAGGGGTGCGGTGGATGATACTGGAGCACTGTACTGATCACCTCATTTTTCAAATCGCCAAATTTTTGTGCACATCTTTGCACTGAACTATTGTGTTTTCACCCAAGTTTATATTGCTGATCCTATCATAGGACTGTGCATTTAAATCTATTTTTCACTACATAGTTTGTTGATTTCCAGCCACTAATTTTTTCCGGGTGAATGGCTCTAGTTAAGTTTACTTGTGGGCTCCATCTTGTATTGCCTACATTTGGGTGACTGCTGGGTTACAGTAGATAAGACCCGAGTGGAAAAAAACCCTGACCGGTGAGGGCAAACCTGGCTGACAAATTAGGTTAAGCTTCAAAGGATGTTCCCCACCACAGGATAATGTTTACTCTAAAGCCTCATACACACGCTCAGACTTCCATCGGACAAATCCATGAATTTTTGTCTGAAGGGCGTTGTCCGTGAACTTTTTCTGCATAGACAGCAGAATTTTCTCATCCAACATTCACTCAACTACGTGGTTTTTCTGCTCTTTAGCGCCACCCTTTGGGCAACTTCTGCTAAGTTTGTCTGATGGTTAGCATTATTGGTTCGGAGCATGTGGTTTTGTACTTTGGATTTTAGTCCGACGGCTGTGTTCACACGATCAGATAATTCGACGGAACACGTTCTGTTGGAAAATTGAGAGCATACACAGCCAACATTTGTTGGAAATTTTGACAATTGTGTGGAGCATACAGACGGTCGGATTGGATTATCCGCCAAAACGGGTCCATCGGTCAATTGTTGTCAGAATATCCAATCGTGTGTAAGAAGCTTTAGTCTGGTCAGTAAATTGGTTCTTTTTCTCAGCAAAATGGCGAGACCAACATTTAGAGAGTTTGGAAACATCTCTACAGTGCAATTTGCAAATATTGTAAGAAACTCTTTTCCAAATGCTACAAGGATGACAGACATCCTGGCATGCCAGAGGTGACCTACAGACATTAAATACTTTATGGAATTAAAGTGCAATGAGCTTTTCTATCCAGAGTTCATTACAGAAAAACCATTCTGCTGCTTCTGGATTATCAAAGTATTTCTTCACCAGAAACATTTTTCAAGTAACAGTGTTACAAACCACGACCTCCCAAAAATGTACCACATCTTAATTTATAGAGAAAACGCCTGAAAAAAAAAAAATCACATTTAATTAGATTTTAGGCTTCTGGATCAGCATTGTCAGTAACTGAAAATGCATATTGGTAGGAAGCCTTTATATTAGGAGGGAAAGGTAAGTGGTGACCTGTTCAAGTATAGGTGAAATGTTTACAAACGGTTTTTTTTTTTTTAACACTCCCCTACCTAAACACTTACCTGGCTCCTGTCACCACTCGAGCATTATTATGCTACGTTAACAAAATAGGCGCCATCCTAATTTGGCTGCAGAAGTGGAAATATACATTTTAAAAAAACTTGAATAAAAACTTCAGCTACTTTGATTTCAACAATTTATTTAAGAAACTAAAATTAAAAAAAGATGCACAAGAACATGAACAGTAAAATTAACTGTCTAAACATCACCACTGGGATTTATTAAAACAAACAAAAAGCTGAAAATTACAGAACAGCTGCAGAGCGTTCCAACTCATAACATTACTCATGAACAATACGCAAGGGTTCAGCATTGCGCCCAGATTCGTGCAGGAATGGAGACAGATATGGGTAAAGCTTCTCCGTGAAAGTGGCATTGAAGGTGTAGATGGCGGTCATGTTATCAGCATTGTAGAAAGATATCTGGCCTGCTTCATAATCCACATACACGCCAATTCTCTTCGGTTTGACATTAAGAAGCAGATTCTTGGATGGGGACTCCAGGGCCTTGTACGAGTTGCCGTTTCTCAGCCAGATTGCCCAGTAGCCGTTCTTGGGATTCAACTTGATCTTACCCTTGCGGTTGCTGGATTCACTGGCCATACCGACATCCCAAGCGGTCTTGTCTCCCACATCCACCTCCCAGTAATGGCGGCCTGACTCAAAGCCCGAAGACCCGAGAACAAGAATACACTGGCTGAAACGCTTCGGATTGTCAGGGAGGGGGAGCTTGTTGTCACCATATTTAACACTGGTCAGCCCGTCAGCCAAGACCAGATTGGGGTGGGCCGTACCGGGATCCAGCAGCATTGGAGTCAGATCTGCACAAGGAAAAAAGTGGTGTTCAAAAAAAAAAAAAAAAAAAAAACTAATAGTAGTGCCTTGAAAAAGCATTCATACCCCTTTGTAATTTTCCACATTGGCATGTTACAACCAAAAACTTAGGTATATTTTATGTAATAGACCAACAAAAGGGGCACATAATTGTGAAGTAAGAGAAAAATGGTTTTCCATTTTTCTTTTACAAATGTGAAGAGAGGGGTGGGCATTTGTATTCAGCCCCCTTTACCCTGACCCCCCAGCTGAAATCTAGAGCAGGGGTCTCAAACTAGCAGCCCTCCAGCTGTTGCAAAACTACAAGTCCCATCATACCTCTGCCTGTGTGAGTCGTGCTTGTAACTGCCAGCTTTGCAATGCTGCATGGGACTTGTAGTTTTGCAACAGCTGGAGGGCTGCCAGTTTGAGACCCCTGATCTAGAGGAACCAATTGCCTTCAGAAGTCACCTAATTAGTAGAGTCCACCTGTGTGCAATTTAATCTCAATATAAATACAGCTGTTCTGTGAAGCCCCGAGGTTAGAGACACTTAGTGAAAAAACAAACAGCAACACGAAAGCCAAGGAACACACCAGACAGGTCAGTGATAGAAGTTTAAAGCAGGGTCCAGTTATGATGGGGTCTGCCTGTCAGTTTTTTTAGGCAGGTCCAGATTGAACCATCCACTGCCCTCTATGAAGTTGTGGATGTGAGACGTGTCGACTTCTGATCTGCTAAAGACAGACTGATGGGGGGATGTTTCTCATCTTTCTGGCAGATTGGATCAGATGACAGTTGGATGTAAACTGAAAAAGGCGGGTCCCTTTACATCTTACCACAGAGAGTGAGCCGTTTCTGTCCGCTCTGCATAAGCAGAGCAAGCATGGACCTGTCATCCACCTGCTCAGCAAACAGATCCGCTGATTCCGCACATGTGAAAGGGGCTTTAAGTAATGAAGTTTATAGACAACATGAGTGATATTCAAAGAGCCTCTATACGAGCAGAGAAAGTCTCAGGAATGGACTTGTTTATCTACAAGACTGTAGCTTTCTGTTACAGTTTGAGCCCCCCCCCCTCTATTCCTTAACATTGACTAGAGGGTCACAAATGTCATATGCAGAATTGCCAACTATTGACTGCGATTAAGTAGAGGGCCACAAATAATGTATAGGGGCTATATATAAAATTTTGCCAAAGAGGAAATTATGCCCAAAAAACAAATGCCACAGGCTCGATTGGAAACATGCTGCATAAGACAGTGAAGGGCGATTGTTAAATGAGCCAGTAAAGCTCCCCATTACCCTTTTACAAGTCAAAACTCCCACTACAGACTCAGGGGTTCTCATACCAATAAAGAGCTGCAGTCTGGACTTCAAGGATATAAACAATATGCATTTTCAAGAAGTGAACACAAGATAACAGAACACATTGACCAAATCATGTTGGATGTAGAAGCATGTACTTACATGGAGCAATGAAGGATTTCAACTGCTTCCACATTGCGTACTGAATAGGTCCCTTGAAGGTGCCCTGGCAAAGGTCCTTGGATAGAAGGGTATTATTCCCACCAGATGTAACTTCCCTCTGTTGCTCCTGGCATCTGGTTAAAGAGGGAAGAAACATAAGTATAAAATGCACCCACCAAATTGGTTTAATCCAATGAAGATTTATGCAAATATAAAGTGAAACTTACTTCTCAATGAATGACTTGATGTCCTGCAAAATTAAAAGAAAAAAATTTAAGTTATTTACCGCTCATTGCAACCAACATAATGGATTAAAACCCTTCAATAGTAACTTCTTCCTGATTGCCCCAGCATCCTATTTGGAACACCAGGGGGTGGGAAGGATAGACGATCACTGTCAGTCCAGCTAGCTACTGATCTTTAGTACAGAGCGCAATCTGAATGATCAGTTATGCTGGCAGCATACAATAAGCGCACTCAGCACAAAGCTCGGCCGCCCATTGATGCATACGTGTGTTGTGGGGGCCATTAAAACCCACCCTTTTGCTGCTGCACAATTGTTGGGCGGCTGTAAAGGGGTAAAGCAGGGAAGATCCACTTACAGTCAGGAAAGAAATGGAGTCTGTGTCGTCCATTCTCTCTTTGGCCACACCGATGGTCTGCTGGATGTTGTCTCTATTCTCCTGCATCTTCACCAGGTTGCTCCCCATATCTTTCAGGAGACTCTCGCCCTGTTCCTGGAGCTGCTCCAGCAGTTTTTCCTCTCGCTCCTTCAGGAACTTGTGCAGCTTCTCAAACTCTGATGCAATGTGGTCCTGGAACCCATTCAGGTTGGTCTGTAGAGGAAGGAAGTAGGGTGAGATTCCACTTTTTAAACATGTTTGCAGAGACCTGCGTCAATCACACCATCTAATGCATGGACCAGGAGTTGGCTTACTTTATGCTGTTCAATCTTTTCATTCTGCTGGTTGGTAAGCTGTTCAGTCACCTTCAGGGCTTCTTCTAGGGGAGACACTATAGAGGACAGCTCAGCCTGGAGGGGAAACAAGGCCATCGTTGTAAATAAAATACTCAACCTCAATCTCAGGATCAGCAGGAATTTTACAGATCACTTACTCTGTACACGCCCACCGCATCCAAGATGGGAAGGAAGTTATGGCTTGCATGTTTCAGGGAGTCACGGCAGATGACACAGCTCAGGGTTCCATCATCCTTACAATACAGCTTCAGCCTCTCGTCATGCTCAGGGCAGTTCTCAAGGGGACGGGACTTTTCCTTACCCACAGGTTTGGAAGGAGTCACAGTGGCAGAGGAACCGGTAGTCTTCTTCACCAGGTTGGCCAGGGCTCGGTTGGTAGTATATCTCTTCTCAGTTAGGACTTCCTTACAGTCGGGGCAGGTGAAGGAATCGCGAACCTCCCAGGTCTTGTCCATGCAGTTGCGGCAGAAGTTGTGGCCACATTCCACCATGACGGGATCCTTGAAGAGCTCATTGCACAGCAGACAGGTCAACTCCTCAGCAAAATCTCCAGAGGCCACAGCAGGGGCTTCATGGACCTCCACCTTAGCTTTCTAGAACAGAAAAAAAAAAAGTCTAAGGGAAGGCAATTTACTGCAGTTAGGAAAGAAATGAGGTATTAAAGATAAACATCCATGTGCGATAGTATAGATCAGATAAAGAAGTGACTAACAAGAAAAAAGTATTAAACGGCATGATGTCCCAGGAAACGATTTTCCAGCTAAAAAGGAATTTAGGAGAAACATTGGTTAAAGTAAAGTACACTTCCTAAAAACACAAGTACTTTTATAGACTTTAAATCGTACACAAAGACTTGGGGAACTTCTAATCAGACCCATAAAATCAACATGGTAGATAAAAATGCATATAGCAAAGAGCAACCAATTTCCCAACCCAAATATATAAAGGACTATCCCAAAAACCAACCAATTTTTGAGAAGGATGCAATTTTAGAAAAACAGGGTCAGGCTGAACACTGGTCTCATTTGTGTTTAGTAGTTTCTCTTGAAAACAATGGAGCCAACAAAATAAAAAATGGTAGCTGGCTTATGGAATGCTGGGATGAAGACAATTTTGGCCTTAAAAAAACTGATCCTCACATTACTGTTTCATCTGAGGTGACCAATATGCATTTAGAATCTTGTTGCGTCATTCAATTATTAAATATGAAGCAAGATCCAGAGCTAGATAAAGAGTAGTTTGCCAGCCTATAGCTAGCTATACAAGCAAAACCAAAGACATCAGGATTAAGACACCCAGATCAGGTTGTCTTTTATCTATGGCTAGCTCAATCTTTATTCTGTACTGGTCAACCAAGGAGCAAAGTAGATGAAATTAAAATCTCCATGGCAAACAGACACCACGGAAAATGGGAACAATGGCAAAATCGGCTCGGTCTTTAATTCAATCACCAGGTCATTCCAGCAATAAGGCGGCACAGCTTACATTGAGAAAAAAAAAGTGCATTCATTTGTCTGCATTGGAGCCAGCAGAACACTGCATTGCAGATGCAATGCACAGGGCCAGACAAATAGTTCTCAGCCCCAGGTGCATACAGAGGTATGGACCTACCATTTATGTAGCTGGTGAAAAACAAGCGGCTCAGTGCAGCAACTTCACTGCACATGTGATGCATAGAGATTTACAAGTCCCTCTGCTATGGTGGCAGATGTAACTTGTAATCTTCTATTCATAGCTCCTTTTGAATGGATGAGAGTTTACAGACCTAGGTACATTTTCTCAAAAGGATTAAATTTCTCTTACTTCTCCATTCTACCAGCGGTTTGAGCAAAGTAGAGAAAGAAAAGGGTCAACATTCAGTGATTACACAGAACACTGCAGCCGCTGTAACATTTGCAGAGTGATGCACCCCAGAGCTCCACATTCACACAAGCAGGGGGGGAGGGAATTAAATATATAAAATAAGTGTACCCACTGCTCAGGCTTTGCCTTGGTAAAATTCTTAACACCTGATTAAGTGCTCATTCACAATAATGGCTGAGGGGTGGCAAGATTCCACGGCCGAGTTGTGTACTTACCTCCCCCAACAGCTGCAGAGGACACATATGCTGCAGCTGCAATTTGCGTGGCGATCATAATTATACCCAGTAACTACGCCTTGCTAAGTGCTACTCATTTAAGTGAATAGGGCTGCTCTGCAAGGACCAACAACTGCGTGCAATGATTGTAGTTGCGTCGTGCCAATGTGGGGTTCAAGCAGATGGTCAGGAGGCGATAGTGCCGCCTCACGCTTTCTGAAGAGCGATCCACATTTAAAGCGAAGGTCAGTGATTCCAAAGGGAGTGTATGAGTCTCCCCAGTACTTGCTTCATTGCACTCCAAAACTTTCAAGTGTTACAAGTTTGATATCCGAGGTGGTCAAAACCACCAGAAATTCACAAAATTATAGAAATATACAGACCGATTTTGGTCTGTAAATGCCATGGAGCACAAAAGGTCCACACAAAGCAACTTGCTTTTTATGTGCGAGTAGTAAGAGGTGTGAGTATTAAGAGGCATCCTCATCACCCCAACTTAGCAAGGCTTTGAAATATATAAATTTATGTGGGTGGTTCTGTCTGCAGTGCAACACTCAGCAATGTTCGCTTGTTCCAGCGCTGCAATGCATGTTCACAACAGCAACAAAACACAATCACAGCTGAAATGGATTATTAGGTAGCTAGAGAGTTGTTTAAATGATTCATAAAAAGGGAATGTCAAGTCTTCACATATTCCTAAAAATAACAAAAAAGCAGGCCTGAGTGTAAGCATGCACTGCCCACACACTACACCATTGACATGACCTGTAATAAATTTCATAAAGCATGTGATGCAAAAGAAAAACAAAAATCAGATTATAGACATAGCATTTTATTACCAAACTATAGATTCCATTTAGGGCCCTTTTACACTGGCAGACTGATGGGGTTCGCCTGTCCTTTTAGGCAGACATGATCGGATCATTCTCTGCAGTTTATGGAGCAGCGGATGTAAACGGACATGTGTTTGTTGACACCCAACTTCTGATAAAAAAACAGATTGACGATAGTCGGATGTAAAAAAAAAAACGGGCAGGCGGTCCGTTTATATCTAACAGCTCATAGAAGTGGGCTGTGTCCATATCAGCAGAGCAGACATGGACCTGTCACCTACCAGCTGAGCTGAGAGTTCCCCCGCTGAGCAGGCGGATCCGTTGGCCAAGTCTGCCGGTGTTAAACAGCCCTTCATGAAAAGTAAAATCCAAAAAGCATTTACTGCAAAATACACATTTTGGTTCAGTGCAAAAAAAAAAAAAAAACTTGCCAGATAAAAAAAAAAAAACAGTCTTTGTATTGCAGGAGGACTTGTTTGTCATTGGCAGTTAACATACCACATAAGCACGTTCCAATATAAAACCTCTACACACCATAGTCCTTTCATAATCATTTCAGAATGACAAAATATCCCCAATCATAGGAGGCCAATGGCAACCAGAATTCTGCTCTATTTTAAAAAGCATAGTCGACCTTTTAGAAAAAGTTGGCAAATGCACCAACGTTGATAAAATGAAACATGCATTTACTACATTTTGAAATGAAGCCTGCAGAGCATTGCAACTGCAATGAGTGGGTCACGGGTACAAGACACAGGTTTGTGCAAAACTGTTGCACAGCCGCAGGTCTGTATGAAGAGGTGGCCCGAGAATGGCCACTGAAGTACAGAAGTGAGGAGGAGGGATCGCTGTTGTGCTCCCTACATGCCAGTGGCCAAGGTGGCAGATGAGACTTGTAGTAAAAAAAATAAAAAGCTGGATGTGGCTGTGCCAGCAGACCCACACACAACCACAGCAAGTTAAAAATATATCAGCATTCCCCTAGAGAATGCAGCCAGCAATTCAGGCAAGTGGGGCAGTGTTGGTTTTTGGGGCACTACACACCAAATATGAGGTAGACCATGCCTTTATAGCAAACCTGCAAGAAAAGAGCGTGCAGTGTGAGCATGGTTCCCGTCATTGCACAGATGTTTCATGACATTACATCATTTACATATCTGCAGACCAGCAGAGTTGCAATTCAAAGCAAAAGCTTCCAGAAACTTGTTTTTATACGCATCAAAAATACATTCAGACCCCTTTCACACTGGGGTGTTCAAGCATTTTAGTGCTCAAAATAGCACCTGTAATATGCCTCATCTGCAGTCCCAGCGTGAGACCCGAGTTCTTTCACACTGGGGCGTTGCGCTTGCAGGATGTTTGAAAAAGTTCTGAAAGCAGCATTTTTTGGGGGAGCATATACACCGCCAAGACGCCTGCAAAGCACTTCAGCAGCAGTGCTTCATGGGCACTTTTAACCCCTTATAGGGGGATTAATAGTGCCCCACTGCCTACTGAATAGTGGCGCCAAAGCGCTGCTACAACTAGTTGCGCGCTTCCGCCCCAGTGTGAAGGGGGCCCTTATAAAAGCTGCAGATGGCGAGGAGAAAAAATAATAAAAAAAAATAAGCTGTAGACTGAGGAGTGCAATATGCAAGAAGCGTAGAGTAATGAAAAATAAACATTTGCCCAACTTTCACAAATGTTCCATAAGAGAAAGAAAACCCTCAATTGGAGGACAAAAAGGAATACATTTTATATATATATATATATATATATATATATATATATATAAAAAAAAAGTTTAAAAAAATGGGAAGAAAAAAAAATGTATATAATGGGCAGACATAATGGGCCACTTGGTTGTTTTTCTGCCGCACAATTGCACTTTCAAACTGAAATTTTTTAAAAAAAAGGCTTGTTTACAGAGCAGTTACCCGTTTTTCTGCATCACAGATCACTGCTGGGGAACACAGAAAGTGTTTTCCATGTGCCCTATTCACACTGCAACACAGGCGGAAGGTACGTACATGCAGCATTTTACTGCAGCGCACTGGAAAGCATCACCCGTCACCAAAGGAGGATGAAGTGTCACTTTGTGAAAAAAGTTAAGAAAACATAAAGAGTGCCGAAGCCTCAATGTTCCTGGACAGAAGTTCATATGCATTTTAGTGTGGGGTGCGGTTTGAATCACCCCTTAAAAAGTAGAAAATAAAAATGTCAGAAAAGTGGGATCAATGTAGGGCTCTATTCTTCAGAACTGTACATTTCCTGGAGGTGCCTTTAAATACCAACACGAGGCACCCTGGAGAATGAAGCTAACAACTTCTCAGCAGCCTCCAGAGACAGACCAGAGGTCTCGGCCTCCAGACATGACACCCTTAAAGAGGCGATCCTCACAAATCATAAAATGTGTTTGCGATCTAACAGCCGGCTACAGTGATGGTAAAGAACAAAAGAAAGAAAAAAGGCGCCAATGTATCAAAGGCTTCGACGGCGAGAGCTTGGCGGAGTGGGTTTGACAGCCCGCGTGCGTTACCTTCGCTTCAGGTTCGTCCGGGTTTTTCTGCTCCGTTTTTTCGTTCTCTGCGGCGTCTCCATTGGGCACTTCCTCTTCTTTCGCTGGTTTCAGCACCAATCGGGTTTTATCCACCCACTCGTTTTGACGGCGAGCCACTGTGGAAAAAGCGAGCTCACAATAGGTATTTTTTCATAACACAGACAATCTGAGAAGGCAGGGGAGGGAGTGTGGCTCAAACCCCCAGCTTCTACTTACCGAAGGACCCCAGGACACTGGAGGAAAAGGTGGACAAAGTTAAACATTTGAACAATTAAACCTGTAGAATGGAATTTCCTTCACACGCCCTCCATTTACAGGAGAAGACGACCAAATGCAGCAAAACTTCTCACCCATCAATGTGCATTTACCTTTAGGTTTGCATTCTTGTCTGCAGAGCATTACAACTGAATGGTGCTTCTTGAGCGCAATTCACAGGCTCTTCCCTTACAAGCCTTAACTTGGATACACACTACACAACTTTTGTTAGATTTCCCTTTAACTATGTAGTGCAAGGGCCTGCCTGATTGAATTTGTATGCAAAGCGTTTAGGTTTGACCTCATATGGTTTTGGTAAATCCAAGGAAAAAAAATCTAAAGAAAAATTGTATAGTGTGTATCCAGCCTAAGGTCTGTACAGGAGGTATGGACCCAAGGCTGGAGGAAGTGCTGCTGAACTACAGAGTGGTAGGAGGGTGAGCATGTCCCATCAGACCAGAGAAGACTGTCTTCATTTGTCAACAATCCCAGCACTGGATGATGCAGCTGTGTGGGATGTTGTATGTAACCATGCTTCACGTTACTCCCCAAATATCAGCATAACATGAACATGATCACAAAGATGGATTTTTGGCTTTTTAGGTGCCCAAAGCCATCATGTGTGACCAGTCTTAGGTTAGTGAGGCACTCCCACCTGGGGATAGGTTATTGGGGGAGGGAGCAACTGTCAAAGGCGAGAATCCGTGTCTGACAGTTACCACTATCCCCCCATGTAGGCAACAGCAGACCTTTCATCACTCCTCTGCATAGGCCAAAGACCTAAATCTCACCTACAAAGAGGAGTAAAGGGAGATCAGATATGAACATCCAATCGCCCTCTTATTCAAGGCTAGCGACAAGCCGATCAAAACTGTTGTCATAGTACATAATTGGCATTTGACAATTTTAGACTCAATACACAACAATGCCTTAGGGGAATGCAGAAATCTTCCCCTGTTATTGGGTGTGCTGGATTTATATTAGGTGCAGAGCTGAAATTAACACTGGCTCAAGGTTCAGTCTTCAACATTGCAGCCTGCTCTCCTCCAGCCATTAGTCCCCTTTGGATGGGTCCTAGAGGGGTCCTATTGGAATGGTTTTAGGAGAGCACAATATAAACCTTAAAGTGGTTGTAAACCCTTACAACACACTTTTTGCTACAGGCAAGCCTTATATCAAGGCTTACCTGTAGCTACCCTGAATATCTCCTAAACCTGCACGGTTTAGGAGCTATCCCCTGTATGTGCCAATGTCACCGGCACAATCGCACTAAAGCAAAGGCATGTATGTGCCGTTGCTTCAGTTAGTGTGCCGTTACAGAGTTAGTGTGCCGTTACAGGCATCATCGCGGCTCCAGCCAATCACAGCACCAAGGCCACGATACCCGGAAGTAACCACCGGCCAGAGGGGGGTATGAGTACCACTGCGGGGGCTTTGAGGCAAGCAATTCCTAATGAGCTAGTATGCTGTGCATACTAGTTCATTATGCCTTTGCCTTGCAGGGTTTACAACCACTTTAAAGTGGGAGAGTAAACTCACGTTGATTTCCACTCCTCTACATTTTAGGTGCAGTAACATTGTACACACATTAACATTCAATGCTATGAAAGTATTTGCGGAAAAAACCAAACCTGTATTTTTTTTTATTAAACACACTGCACCAAAGCACCCCCCCCCCCCCCCATAAGACCCCTTTCACACTGGGGCGCTTTAGCACTAAAAATAGCACCTGAAAAGCACCTCTCATGCCTGAGTGCTTCCACACTGGGGCGGTGCGCTTTAAAGAAAAAAAGTCCTGCAAGCAACATCTTTGGGGCAGTGTATACAGCGCTCCTCCACTGCCCCTGCCCATTGAAATGAATGGGCAGCGTTGCAAAAAGTGCCTGCAAACCGCCTCAGCAGCACGGGCGCTCTTAACTCTTTATTCAGCAGCTAGCGGGGGTTAAAAGCGCCAGTTAGTGGCTGAAAAGTGCCGCTAAAACACGCTTCAGTGTGAAAGGGGCCATGGAGTCAGACAACCAAAATAAAATAAAAAAATCGCAGGTAGCTGACCCTTAGAGCCAGAGCACTTGTCCACTCTAAACAAGACAAGGTGACTTTCTTATATTAGCTCTGATGGGAGCCACGGGTTAAAACATTTAACAGCCCACCCCAGCAAAATAAAAACAGGATTACAGGAGATTCAAATGAGGAAGAAAGGATGCCATTGCTGAATAAAAATGCTAGTTGCCTGGCTGCATGTGCCCAATACTTGCCAAAGTTTTGCTTTAAGCCGATAACAGGTGGCTGGGTGCAAAGGCCACGCGACTTTCATTTCCTAAGAGTTCAGCAATGGCAGCCTGCAAAGTCATATTCCATTTCAGGGATCTTACATATTGACTCAAAGATTTCCCAGATCGGTTCTGTCACTCAAGGGCAAAAAGGCATTCTAGTTTGTTTATTGAAAGCTAAAAAAAAAAAAAACAACACAAGGGAGGGGCTCACACAAGAGCTTTACACGACTTTATTTAGAAAGCCAATAATTGGAAGTCAGAGGGAAACCCTCCAAGTCAGACCAGCCAATTTTGCACATATTCCTAATGTGACCAGATGACAGCCATGAAAAGCTCCCGTGTGCCCCCAACCTACAGCTGACCAAATACATTACCCCTGGGTTGCACAAGCGCCTGCATAGCCCCGTTACCCATGGGGCTGCACAAGCGACTGCACAGCTCGCCTGGAGTCACAAGACCCAAACCAATAAAAATGGAGCTGGACAGGTCCAACCATCCAAAAACTGATTTTCTGATGATCAGAATTGTACAATCCTAGTCCTTGTGGGCAAGATCTGTTGTGCAATCACCTTCATGTTTTTCGCCATCAGGCCCAAGTCACACATCTGTGTGTTCTAATAGGTGATGTACACCGCATCTGCCCTTTCCTATGGGTTCTTAAACCCCCTGCCAGCAAGAGCTGACCCTTTAAGGGCAGCCTTGGCACCAGAGGAGTTTCCTGATCATGTGACCACTGTACTCGCCTCTCAGTGCCCATGTTTCAGGAGCCTCTCGCACAATTAACACCTGCATGAGTGCTGGGGGCGTGCAAATAATCACACCACTAGCACACAACCTACCACCCCCCCCCCCCCCCAGCTGTATGTGGCAGAATGGTGTTAAAGGCCATTACCATGCTTCCATATATATGCATGCAACTGGGAGAAGGGACTAACAAGCTTTAATGCACCAAAAAAGTTAGACCCATTTTTGGCCAGCACAGCTCAATGTATAGTGGTGCGCTCTTTACTGGGGTCTATTGAAAACTAACAGGGTGTCTCCAAAACACATGCATGCATAAGCATGGGGCCAGCCTAGAGGTTGTGTGTGGGCACTAAAGAATAATGTATGTGGCCAGCTGAAGTAGACAGGACCCTGCAACACAAGAAATGTACACATTCTATAGCAATTCAGTAAGAAATACTGGAAGTGTCCTTGAGAGTTCAGCTTCTCAATCACTTCCTGATTTATACATGGCAGATACCCCCATTACACATCCTAGCAGATAATACTGATCGTCATTGAGGAAGAGGAGCTGAAAACAAAGAAAACTGCTGTAGGAAGGAGCAGCCGATTATTCATGCTGCGGAGGGGGAAAGGAAATGGAGGATTCCATCATTACTTACAACCAACGTAATGGACGTAGAACTCCTCCCTGCCGGCCTGTTTATTCATCCGGGTCTTCACAATCTCTGCGTCATCTGCAATAGAATATACACACACATGCTGAATATACCCAGACAGGAGCCAATTAGAACAGAGGAACACTACATATACCCAGACAGAAGCCAATGGGAGCAGAGGAACACTACATACACCCAGACAGGAGCCAATGGGAGCAGAGGAACACTACATACACCCAGACAGGAGCCAATGGGAGCAGAGGAACACTACATATACCCAGACAGGATAGCCGAATCCTCAACAGCTTGATTAATGCAATGAGTTATTATCCCTCTGTATAGATCTGTTTCGGATGATTCTAAATCACCCTTCCTAGTTGTCATCTTTACCAGCGTGACTGTTGGAGGATACTTTGTTATATAGAGGAACAAAAAGAAATGGAGGGAAAGTCTGGCTGATGGTAGAGACACCCAAGAAAGGGAAGCACCTCACCCCATAAGATATGTATACAAAGTAACAAGGGGAGGAAAGGGATTTTCACGGTTCAGTATGTGATAATGAGAAGTCCAAACAAGGAGAAAATAAAATTCAAATATTTTAATATACTTCAATTGAAAATTATACAAAAATGCAACGTGAAGTCCTGTGTAATCTTGTACTGTACAACAGCCATTTCCTCCACCAATTGACCATCCAGCTGTTTTGAAACAGTAACCACCGTTATGCATTTTTGTATAATTTTAAATTGAAGTATATTAAAACATTTGAATTTTATTTTCTCCTTGTTTGGACTTCTCATTATCATACAGCACCATGAAAATCCCTTTCCTCCCCTTGTTACTTTGTTATATAGAAATGATCGGAACCACCTAAATTTAGGGGCTGCCCTATGTCCGAAGTGCCCATTTTTAAAATGTGTTTAGCATACTAAATTTGTTTTATTTGTGTAAACCTGCAATAAAGAGAAATATAATTATACACACGAGGAATAACACTGAATATACCCAGACAGGAGAGGAATCACACTGAATATACCAGGGTAATAACCCATTTTGCTGCCTGCACCCAATTCGAATGAGATTTCTACCCACCTTCTGAATCAGTAAAAGCCAGCACTGACATTATATAAATCCTGTATAATATATACAGTTGTGTTTTCTCTCCCCCCCAAATCGTTGGCTACATCTTGGTGTTGCTGATCCCATGATGCCCCTTTGCAGATACTTCCAATCTACATATCCTCCAGTGATGGCTGCTTTGTGTTTCTCTGGGTGGGGATTATTGTGTAGTGTGAGGAAATGGCCACTTTGTCACCAGAAGCCTGTGTGACAATGGGTGGTGAACTAGGACAGGAAGTTCATGTACAAGGAACCTTGGGGCAGGATCACCAGTGTTGAGTTTTAATTAAAGCTGCAGACTTTTTAAATATTGAAAAATCCCATCCTGTTCTACGCTCCTTCCAGCCCTCTTCATTTCATTCTGTACTTTCCCTCCCCCTCACACTATTTTCCCCTCGCCTCACGTTTCTACTCCTCGCTCGTCCAACACTACCCTGTCAGCCCCTCCCCCATAGAGCCTGGAACACAAAGGAAGCAGAGAGCGAGCGATTGTGCTTTGAAGTGGCCGGAAGGAAGCCCACATCCTGCGCACCAGGAAGAGTCATCTAATGCCAGAACAGAACCCACCATTGTCTTTGTCCTCCTCGGCCTATACTGCTAGAATACAGAAGAGGGAACCCCACAGGGGGACTGATAACCCTCATTCATGACCCACTAACATCAGAAGGAAGAGGCAGAATAATCACTCTGCTGGAGCCGATGGCATCAGTCGACTCAGCACACGTCCTTAGGCCCCTTTCACACTGGGGCGGGAGGTGCTGATATTTTTAGCGGCGCTTAACTGACGGATTTGCAGAGCTATTGGAATGCCAGGGGTGCGGTTTTACCCCCCCCCCTTGCTAGTGGCCGAAAAAGGGTTAAAAACCACTGCAAAGAATCTCTGCAGAGGCGATATAGCCATGGTGTCCCATTGATTTCATTGGGCAGGCTAGCAGAATTTTTATTTCACGTCCTGCTGGCGCACTGCTCCAGTGAACGCCCTCGGGAGCTTTCACACTGGAGAAACAGCAGCCGATGTTTCAGGTCGTTTTTAGCGTATCATCGCCTGCAAACCTCTTCAGTGTGAAAGAGGCCTTAGGATGGAAAACCCTCCCCCCTCCAGGTAATAACCTGGACCAGCAAAACAGGTGCAGCAGGACTTAGTCACCTTATCACCCCCCCCCCGCCAGTAACCACACATCACCCCTCCTCCCGCCAATAACCACATCACCTGCAGGGTGCTGCATCACCCCTTTTCAATAACCACATGGGAGGGGGCTTTCTAATCTTCCTGTTGAAGGCGGAGCCAATATCAAATAACTATCCTGAAGATGATTTGGGAAAGGAAACTTAAGACTTGCAGCCATTCCCAGGAGTTCTCAGCTAAGCACACCCTCTTGCCTGAGCTAAGGTGATTTCAGGAAGTATATGCTACATGAATCTGCCCTTACTCAAAATGGCCACTGCCAGAAATGCTAGGGCGCATGTTTTTCAAAGTGATTTCTCAGCAACAAAGTATGGAGACATACAGATGGGGGGGTTGCATATAGAATATTAAAACGTTAAATAGTGTTAGTTTGTGTAACTCAGAAGCCGTGTAGTCCTGCTTTAAAGGGGTTGTAAATGTTAGTTTTTATTTTCTAAATAGGTTCCTTTAAGCTAGTGCATTGTTGGTTCACTTACCTTTTCCTTGTTTTTTCTTCTTTGTCTGAATTTCTCACTTTTTCTCCCCAGTAAGCTTGCCCCCATCACCCGAGCTGTTCTGGCTGGGGGGGTTAGTCAGCGTGCTCGCCCCCTCCCTTGGGACTACATCCCTGCGGGGAGCCTCCCGTGCCTGTGAACGTTCACATCATCTCCCCGCAGGGATGTAGTCCCAAGGGAAGGGGCGAGCACGCTGACTAACCCCCCAGCCAGAACGGCTTGGGTGATGGGGCAAGCTTACTGAGGAACAGGAAGTGGGGGAAAAAAAAAAGAAGCTTGTTTTGAGTCGTGAATCAAGTTGCAAGGTCAAATCAATTCAGATTGACCAAATCAAAAAAATTCTCCTAGGACTGGCGCTTCGCGGACTAGGCCGAAGCCTTTTCCCCAGGCACGCAGGATTTTTTTTTTTAAAGGTGAGGCTTTGGCTTTTCCCAGGATCGCTACAGACAAGGCCGAAGCCTTGGCTAAAATCCTGCCAGCAGCTTCCTGGGAAAATTCCACGAGGCCGGAGCCGCTGTCTTTCCCCAGGATTTTTTTTTTTGTTGAGGCTTCAGCCTAGTCCACTGCCTTTTCCCCCAGGATTGCCATCGTGGACTAGGCCGAAGCCCCAGCCTTTTCCCAGGATGGCTGCAAGCAGGATTTTTTTTTTATGCGAGGCCACGGCCTTTTCCCAGGATTGAGGCGGACTAGGCCAAAGCCTCACCTTAAAACTCCTGCCCGGGGCTCCTTAGGACCAGTGCGGCATCCATCAGAAAAACTTTTTAATCGTGAATTTTTTTTTTTTTTAAATCAGATTTTTTGGGGGCCAAAATCACTGAGCTCTAACAGGAATTGAGAATTTCAGACAAAGAAAATAAAGCATTTAGAAAAGGAAATCGAAGGAAAAAGTGAAGGCACTAGCTTAAAGGAAGCTATTTAAAAAAAAAAAAAAAACGAACCTTTACAACCCCCTATAAGCATGATTGTCTACTTGAAGCACACACTATTTTACCAAAAGTATTGGGACGTCTTGTCTTTACACTCACATGAACTTTAATGGCGTCTTAGTCTCTAGGGTTCAATACTGAGTTGGCCCACGTTTTGCAGCTCCAGCAGCGAAGGGATGGGGGCGAAAACTTTATTTTCCCCACAACAAAGGCGACACCCAGGAAGCACACACTATATTACCAAAAGTATTGGGACGCCTTGCCTTTACACACGCACATGATCTGTAATGGCGTCTTAGTCTGTGGGGTTCAATATTGAGTTGCCCCCCCCCCCTTTTGCAGCTATACCAGCAGCAAAGGGATGAAGCTGTTATAGCTGCAAAGGGCGGGGGGCCAACTCAACAGTGAACCCTACAGACTAAAGCTGGCCATACATACCATTAGATTATCTGCAGATTTTCTATGGTTAGATGGGAAAAAAAGTGTAACAGGATTTCTCCATGTATATTAACTGTGTGGATGAAGAAAACTCCCACTTTCCCCCCCCAACCATAGAAAATCTGCAGATAATCGAATGGTTTATGGCCAGCTTAAGACTGGGATGCCATTAAAGTTCACGTGTGCAAAGGCAAAGCGTCCAAATACTTTTGGTAATATAGTGTGTGTCGCCTTTGTTGTGGGGAACACAAGAAAATAAAGGTTTCCCGCACCCTTTTCCAAGATGGCAGCCACGTGGAAGGAGCACGCGGCCTCTCCACCACGTGCTTCTCCGAGCCGATCAGATATGGGGGGAGGGGGAGTGATAAGGGAACACGTCATCACCCGGGGGGGGGACAAGGCCTCACAGGAGTAGGGGGGAGATTTACACACACTATATAATATATAGATATATGAGGTAAGTACTCACGGTAGGTGCCGTCCTGCCTCTTACAGGAGTAGGTGGCCCCGATAGTGACGGTGAAGTCCTCTTCCTCCTCGTCTTCCCCTCCGGCCTCCTCTCCGTCCTCCTCCATGTTCTCCTCTCCGTCCTCCTCCTCCGGGTTGCTCTCCATCTCCTCTCCTCCCTCCTTCACCTCCGGCTTCTCGCTCTCCGGCTGGGTCACGGCGGCCATGGCGGATCGGTCACGTGGCGCCTCACAGAGAAGCGGTTCGCGGTGTCTGAGGGCGGGAAAGGGCCGGGTACCCGAGCGCGGACAGGAGCGAGCGCGCCTCACACAGAGGTGGGGTGAGCGGAGAGAGTGAAGGGCGGACTGCAACCTGCCGAGACAAGATGGAGACTGAAGAATGCTGCGTGTACCGGCTGGCCCCTCCTTTTCTCTCTCACACTGCGCACAATGACGGGGGCGGAGCTCCACGGTCCGGCTCCTCCTCTTCCCCCCCCGCTTGTGACCAATCACAGGGCGAAATTGCAGATTGCGGCTCCTCCTCTTCAATCAATGATTGGTTGGAAACTGCGCCTTGCGGCTAGGGGCTCCTTCTCTTCCTCCCGCTGTGACCAATGGCTGGACGGGAGCCGCGCCTTTTTTCGGCTCCTCCTCACCCTTCCCGCCGCGTCCAATGACTGGGCGGAGCTTTGTCTTCCGCTGTGCACAATGAGTGGGCGGGGCTGGACCCACCACGGCTTCGACACGCTTTGCCCCCCACTAAACATGGCCGCCGTTCTCCTCACGTGATCCGCGACGTACTTCCGATCGTTGGTAGCGGCCTACTCTGAGGTGACGGGTTCGGATTTGGAAGGCGCCGAATTCGAGTCGGAGGGAGTCGGCGGGCGGTCGGAGTGTCCGGAGGAGTTGGCGGGCTTTCCGCTGTCCTTTACGTGACGTCGTGGAGAAGGGGTGACGTCAGAGGAGCCGGTCATGTGATTGGCACGGTGAGGTCTGGGATGGATTGTTATGGTGACAGAGGAGAGTGTGCTGAGCGGGGACTACAGAGCCCAGATAACCTCCTGTGGCCCCTCACCCCCTTATATACTGTGCTGTGGCCCCTCACCCCCTTATATACTGTGCTGTGGCCCCTCACCCCCTTATATACTGTGCTGTGGCCCCTCACCCCTTTATATACTGTGCTGTGGCCCCTCACCCCTTTATATACTGTGCTGTGGCCCCTCACCCCCTTATATACTGTGCTGTGGCCCCTCACCCGTTTATATACTGTGCTGTGGCCCCTCACCCCTTTATATACTGTGCTGTGGCCCTTCACCCCTTTATATACTGTGCTGTGGCCCCCTCACCCCCTTATATACTGTGCTGTGGCCCCCTCACCCCCTTATATACTGTGCTGTGGCCCCCTCACCCCCTTATATACTGTGCTGTGGCCCCCTCACCCCCTTATAACCTCCTGTGGCCCCTCACCCCTTTATATACTGTGCTGTGGCCCCTCACCCCTTTATATACTGTGCTGTGGCCCATCATCCTTTTATATAATGTGCTGTGGCCCCCTCACCCCCTTATATAACCTGTGGCCCATCATCCTTTTATATACTGTGCTGTGGCCCCCTCACCCCCTTATATACTGTGCTGTGGCCCCCTCACCCCCTTATATACTGTGCTGTGGCCCTCTCACCCCCTTATATACTGTGCTGTGGCCCCCTTATATACTGTGCTGTGGCCCCCTTATATACTGTGCTGTGGCCCCCTCACCCCCTTATATAACCTGTGGCCCATCATCCTTTTATATACTGTGCTGTGGCCCCCTCACCCCCTTATATAACCTGTGGCCCATCATCCTTTTATATACTGTGCTGTGGCCCCCTTATATACTGTGCTGTGGCCCCCTTATATACTGTGCTGTGGCCCCCTTATATACTGTTCTGTGGCCCCCTTATATACTGTTCTGTGGCCCCCTCACCCCCTTATATACTGTTCTGTGGCCCCCTCACCCCCTTATATACTGTGCTGTGGCCCCCTCACCCCCTTATATACTGTGCTGTGGCCCCTCATCCCTTTTTTAAATACGGTGCTGTGGTCTCTGGACACCCAGTACTTCTTATAGGGCCCTCATAACGCCACAGTCTGTGTTGGGGCCCCCCCTGGCACCCTACAGCCCCCCATTATCTGTCATAGGGCCTCTAACTTTCACTGACCCCCCCCATAACCTTTTCCTGGGGCCCCCTACAGCGCCCCCGTTACCTTTTCTTGGGGCCCCTACAGCGCCCCCGTTACCTTTTCTTGGGGCCCCCTACAGCGTCCCCCGTTACCTTTTTCCTGGGGCCCCCTACAGCGCCCGCCGTTACCTTTTTCCTGGGGCCCCCTACAGCGCCCCCCCCCGTTACCTTTTTTCCTTGGGCCCCCTACAGCGCCCCCCTGTTAGCTTTTTTCCTGGGGCCCCCTACAACTCCCCTCCAATTACCTTTCCTGAAGCCGCTTGCTCCCTACCACCCCCCCCCCCGCAATTACTTGCCTTGGGAGGGGCCCCTGCAACTTCCCCTCTTCCATTACTTGCCTTGGTCCCCCTATTACCTTTTCTGGGGCCCTTTGTCCTCTACAGCCCCCCCCCTCCATATTACCAGTCTTGGGGCCCCTTGCCCCCTACACCCCTCCATATTACCTGCCCTGGGAACCCTTGTCCCCTACCGCCCCCCCCCAAAACTACTCGTTTGCACCCTACAACCTGTGCTGATGCCCCTTTGCCCCAAAGCCCATTACCTCTTACAGGACCCCTTGTTTGAAATGCGTTTTTCTGGATATTTTTGTTGCTATTCTGTCTCTCGCTGTTAAAATAAACCGACCAATAAAATTATAGACTGATCATTTCTTTGTCAGTGGGGCAAACATACAAAATCAGCGGGGGGGGGGGGGAGGAGGGGGGCAAATACTTGTTTGTTTGTTTTTGTTTCCCCCCCCCTCACTGTAGTAAGTCATGCATTCATCTGGCCAAGGCCTGCACGGGGAGCTGTTCCCTTCTAGACAGCCAAGGCCTGCACTGGGAGCTGTTCCCTCCTAGACAGCCAAGGCCTGCACTAGGAGCTGTTCCCTCCTAGACAGCCAAGGCCTGCACTGGGAGCTGTTCCCTCCTAGACAGCCAAGGCCTGCACTGGGAGCTGTTCCCTCCTAGACAGCCAAGGCCTGCACTGGGAGCTGTTCCCTCCTAGACAGCCAAGGCCTGCACTGGGAGCTGTTCCCTCCTAGACAGCCAAGGCCTGCACTGGGAGCTGTTCCCTCCTAGACAGCCAAGGCCTGCACTGGGAGCTGTTCCCTCCTAGACAGCCAAGGCCTGCACTGGGAGCTGTTCCCTCCTAGACAGCCAAGGCCTGCACTGGGAGCTGTTCCCTCCTAGACAGCCAAGGCCTGCACTGGGAGCTGTTCCCTCCTAGACAGCCAAGGCCTGCACTGGGAGCTGTTCCCTCCTAGACAGCCAAGGCCTGCACTGGGAGCTGTTCCCTCCTAGACAGCCAAGGCCTGCACTGGGAGCTGTTCCCTCCTAGACAGCCAAGGCCTGCACTGGGAGCTGTTCCCTCCTAGACAGCCAAGGCCTGCACTGGGAGCTGTTCCCTCCTAGACAGCCAAGGCCTGCACTGGGAGCTGTTCCCTCCTAGACAGCCAAGGCCTGCACTGGGAGCTGTTCCCTCCTAGACAGCCAAGGCCTGCACTGGGAGCTGTTCCCTCCTAGACAGCCAAGGCCTGCACTGGGAGCTGTTCCCTCCTAGACAGCCAAGGCCTGCACTGGGAGCTGTTCCCTCCTAGACAGCCAAGGCCTGCACTGGGAGCTGTTCCCTCCTAGACAGCCAAGGCCTGCACTGGGAGCTGTTCCCTCCTAGACAGCCAAGGCCTGCACGGGGAGCTGTTCCCTCCTAGACAGCCAAGGCCTGCACGGGGAGCTGTTCCCCTCCTAGACAGCCAAGGCCTGCACGGGGAGCTGTTCCCTCCTAGACAGCCAAGGCCTGCACGGGGAGCTGTTCCCTCCTAGACAGCCAAGGCCTGCACTGGGAGCTGTTCCCTCCTAGACAGCCAAGGCCTGCACTGGGAGCTGTTCCCCTCCTAGACAGCCAAGGCCTGCACTGGGAGCTGTTCCCTCCTAGACAGCCAAGGCCTGCACTGGGAGCTGTTCCCTCCTAGACAGCCAAGGCCTGCACTGGGAGCTGTTCCCTCCTAGACAGCCAAGGCCTGCACTGGGAGCTGTTCCCTCCTAGACAGCCAAGGCCTGCACTGGGAGCTGTTCCCTCCTAGACAGCCAAGGCCTGCACTGGGAGCTGTTCCCTCCTAGACAGCCAAGGCCTGCACTGGGAGCTGTTCCCTCCTAGACAGCCAAGGCCTGCACTGGGAGCTGTTCCCTCCTAGACAGCCAAGGCCTGCACTGGGAGCTGTTCCCTCCTAGACAGCCAAGGCCTGCACTGGGAGCTGTTCCCTCCTAGACAGCCAAGGCCTGCACTGGGAGCTGTTCCCTCCTAGACAGCCAAGGCCTGCACTGGGAGCTGTTCCCTCCTAGACAGCCAAGGCCTGCACTGGGAGCTGTTCCCTCCTAGACAGCCAAGGCCTGCACTGGGAGCTGTTCCCTCCTAGACAGCCAAGGCCTGCACTGGGAGCTGTTCCCTCCTAGACAGCCAAGGCCTGCACTGGGAGCTGTTCCCTCCTAGACAGCCAAGGCCTGCACTGGGAGCTGTTCCCTCCTAGACAGCCAAGGCCTGCACTGGGAGCTGTTCCCTCCTAGACAGCCAAGGCCTGCACTGGGAGCTGTTCCCTCCTAGACAGCCAAGGCCTGCACTGGGAGCTGTTCCCCTCCTAGACAGCCAAGGCCTGCACTGGGAGCTGTTCCCTCCTAGACAGCCAAGGCCTGCACTGGGAGCTGTTCCCTCCTAGACAGCCAAGGCCTGCACTGGGAGCTGTTCCCTCCTAGACAGCCAAGGCCTGCACTGGGAGCTGTTCCCTCCTAGACAGCCAAGGCCTGCACTGGGAGCTGTTCCCTCCTAGACAGCCAAGGCCTGCACTGGGAGCTGTTCCCTCCTAGACAGCCAAGGCCTGCACTGGGAGCTGTTCCCTCCTAGACAGCCAAGGCCTGCACTGGGAGCTGTTCCCTCCTAGACAGCCAAGGCCTGCACTGGGAGCTGTTCCCTCCTAGACAGCCAAGGCCTGCACTGGGAGCTGTTCCCTCCTAGACAGCCAAGGCCTGCACTGGGAGCTGTTCCCTCCTAGACAGCCAAGGCCTGCACTGGGAGCTGTTCCCTCCTAGACAGCCAAGGCCTGCACTGGGAGCTGTTCCCTCCTAGACAGCCAAGGCCTGCACTGGGAGCTGTTCCCTCCTAGACAGCCAAGGCCTGCACTGGGAGCTGTTCCCTCCTAGACAGCCAAGGCCTGCACTGGGAGCTGTTCCCTCCTAGACAGCCAAGGCCTGCACTGGGAGCTGTTCCCTCCTAGACAGCCAAGGCCTGCACTGGGAGCTGTTCCCTCCTAGACAGCCAAGGCCTGCACTGGGAGCTGTTCCCTCCTAGACAGCCAAGGCCTGCACTGGGAGCTGTTCCCTCCTAGACAGCCAAGGCCTGCACTGGGAGCTGTTCCCTCCTAGACAGCCAAGGCCTGCACTGGGAGCTGTTCCCTCCTAGACAGCCAAGGCCTGCACTGGGAGCTGTTCCCTCCTAGACAGCCAAGGCCTGCACTGGGAGCTGTTCCCTCCTAGACAGCCAAGGCCTGCACTGGGAGCTGTTCCCTCCTAGACAGCCAAGGCCTGCACTGGGAGCTGTTCCCTCCTAGACAGCCAAGGCCTGCACTGGGAGCTGTTCCCTCCTAGACAGCCAAGGCCTGCACTGGGAGCTGTTCCCTCCTAGACAGCCAAGGCCTGCACTGGGAGCTGTTCCCTCCTAGGACAGCCAAGGCCTGCACTGGGAGCTGTTCCCTCCTAGACAGCCAAGGCCTGCACTGGGAGCTGTTCCCTCCTAGACAGCCAAGGCCTGCACTGGGAGCTGTTCCCTCCTAGACAGCCAAGGCCTGCACTGGGAGCTGTTCCCTCCTAGGACAGCCAAGGCCTGCACTGGGAGCTGTTCCCTCCTAGACAGCCAAGGCCTGCACTGGGAGCTGTTCCCTCCTAGACAGCCAAGGCCTGCACTGGGAGCTGTTCCCTCCTAGACAGCCAAGGCCTGCACTGGGAGCTGTTCCCTCCTAGACAGCCAAGGCCTGCACTGGGAGCTGTTCCCTCCTAGACAGCCAAGGCCTGCACTGGGAGCTGTTCCCTCCTAGACAGCCAAGGCCTGCACTGGGAGCTGTTCCCTCCTAGACAGCCAAGGCCTGCACTGGGAGCTGTTCCCTCCTAGACAGCCAAGGCCTGCACTGGGAGCTGTTCCCCTCCTAGACAGCCAAGGCCTGCACTGGGAGCTGTTCCCTCCTAGACAGCCAAGGCCTGCACTGGGAGCTGTTCCCTCCTAGACAGCCAAGGCCTGCACTGGGAGCTGTTCCCTCCTAGACAGCCAAGGCCTGCACTGGGAGCTGTTCCCCTCCTAGACAGCCAAGGCCTGCACTGGGAGCTGTTCCCTCCTAGACAGCCAAGGCCTGCACTGGGAGCTGTTCCCTCCTAGACAGCCAAGGCCTGCACTGGGAGCTGTTCCCTCCTAGACAGCCAAGGCCTGCACTGGGAGCTGTTCCCTCCTAGACAGCCAAGGCCTGCACTGGGAGCTGTTCCCTCCTAGACAGCCAAGGCCTGCACTGGGAGCTGTTCCCTCCTAGACAGCCAAGGCCTGCACTGGAGCTGTTCCCCTCCTAGACAGCCAAGGCCTGCACTGGGAGCTGTTCCCTCCTAGACAGCCAAGGCCTGCACTGGGAGCTGTTCCCTCCTAGACAGCCAAGGCCTGCACTGGGAGCTGTTCCCTCCTAGACAGCCAAGGCCTGCACTGGGAGCTGTTCCCTCCTAGACAGCCAAGGCCTGCACTGGGAGCTGTTCCCTCCTAGACAGCCAAGGCCTGCACTGGGAGCTGTTCCCCTCCTAGACAGCCAAGGCCTGCACTGGGAGCTGTTCCCTCCTAGACAGCCAAGGCCTGCACTGGGAGCTGTTCCCTCCTAGACAGCCAAGGCCTGCACTGGGAGCTGTTCCCTCCTAGACAGCCAAGGCCTGCACTGGGAGCTGTTCCCTCCTAGACAGCCAAGGCCTGCACTGGAGCTGTTCCCTCCTAGACAGCCAAGGCCTGCACTGGGAGCTGTTCCCTCCTAGACAGCCAAGGCCTGCACTGGGAGCTGTTCCCTCCTAGACAGCCAAGGGCCTGCACTGGGAGCTGTTCCCTCCTAGACAGCCAAGGCCTGCACTGGGAGCTGTTCCCTCCTAGACAGCCAAGGCCTGCACTGGGAGCTGTTCCCTCCTAGACAGCCAAGGCCTGCACTGGGAGCTGTTCCCTCCTAGACAGCCAAGGCCTGCACTGGGAGCTGTTCCCTCCTAGACAGCCAAGGCCTGCACTGGGAGCTGTTCCCTCCTAGACAGCCAAGGCCTGCACTGGGAGCTGTTCCCTCCTAGACAGCCAAGGCCTGCACTGGGAGCTGTTCCCTCCTAGACAGCCAAGGCCTGCACTGGGAGCTGTTCCCTCCTAGACAGCCAAGGCCTGCACTGGGAGCTGTTCCCTCCTAGACAGCCAAGGCCTGCACTGGGAGCTGTTCCCTCCTAGACAGCCAAGGCCTGCACTGGGAGCTGTTCCCTCCTAGACAGCCAAGGGCCTGCACTGGGAGCTGTTCCCTCCTAGACAGCCAAGGCCTGCACTGGGAGCTGTTCCCTCCTAGACAGCCAAGGCCTGCACTGGGAGCTGTTCCCTCCTAGACAGCCAAGGCCTGCACTGGGAGCTGTTCCCTCCTAGACAGCCAAGGCCTGCACTGGGAGCTGTTCCCTCCTAGACAGCCAAGGCCTGCACTGGGAGCTGTTCCCTCCTAGACAGCCAAGGCCTGCACTGGGAGCTGTTCCCTCCTAGACAGCCAAGGCCTGCACTGGGAGCTGTTCCCTCCTAGACAGCCAAGGCCTGCACTGGGAGCTGTTCCCTCCTAGACAGCCAAGGCCTGCACTGGAGCTGTTCCCTCCTAGACAGCCAAGGCCTGCACTGGGAGCTGTTCCCCTCCTAGACAGCCAAGGCCTGCACTGGGAGCTGTTCCCTCCTAGACAGCCAAGGCCTGCACTGGGAGCTGTTCCCTCCTAGACAGCCAAGGCCTGCACTGGGAGCTGTTCCCCTCCTAGACAGCCAAGGCCTGCACTGGGAGCTGTTCCCTCCTAGACAGCCAAGGCCTGCACTGGGAGCTGTTCCCTCCTAGACAGCCAAGGCCTGCACTGGGAGCTGTTCCCTCCTAGACAGCCAAGGCCTGCACTGGGAGCTGTTCCCTCCTAGACAGCCAAGGCCTGCACTGGGAGCTGTTCCCTCCTAGACAGCCAAGGCCTGCACTGGGAGCTGTTCCCTCCTAGACAGCCAAGGCCTGCACTGGGAGCTGTTCCCTCCTAGACAGCCAAGGCCTGCACTGGGAGCTGTTCCCTCCTAGACAGCCAAGGCCTGCACTGGGAGCTGTTCCCTCCTAGACAGCCAAGGCCTGCACTGGGAGCTGTTCCCTCCTAGACAGCCAAGGCCTGCACTGGGAGCTGTTCCCTCCTAGACAGCCAAGGCCTGCACTGGGAGCTGTTCCCTCCTAGACAGCCAAGGCCTGCACTGGGAGCTGTTCCCTCCTAGACAGCCAAGGCCTGCACTGGGAGCTGTTCCCTCCTAGACAGCCAAGGCCTGCACTGGGAGCTGTTCCCTCCTAGACAGCCAAGGCCTGCACTGGGAGCTGTTCCCTCCTAGACAGCCAAGGCCTGCACTGGGAGCTGTTCCCTCCTAGACAGCCAAGGCCTGCACTGGGAGCTGTTCCCTCCTAGACAGCCAAGGCCTGCACTGGGAGCTGTTCCCTCCTAGACAGCCAAGGCCTGCACTGGGAGCTGTTCCCTCCTAGACAGCCAAGGCTGCACTGGGAGCTGTTCCCTCCTAGACAGCCAAGGCCTGCACTGGGAGCTGTTCCCTCCTAGACAGCCAAGGCCTGCACTGGGAGCTGTTCCCTCCTAGACAGCCAAGGCCTGCACTGGGAGCTGTTCCCTCCTAGACAGCCAAGGCCTGCACTGGGAGCTGTTCCCTCCTAGACAGCCAAGGCCTGCACTGGGAGCTGTTCCCTCCTAGACAGCCAAGGCCTGCACTGGGAGCTGTTCCCTCCTAGACAGCCAAGGCCTGCACTGGGAGCTGTTCCCTCCTAGACAGCCAAGGCCTGCACTGGGAGCTGTTCCCTCCTAGACAGCCAAGGCCTGCACTGGGAGCTGTTCCCTCCTAGACAGCCAAGGCCTGCACTGGGAGCTGTTCCCTCCTAGACAGCCAAGGCCTGCACTGGGAGCTGTTCCCTCCTAGACAGCCAAGGCCTGCACTGGGAGCTGTTCCCTCCTAGACAGCCAAGGCCTGCACTGGGAGCTGTTCCCTCCTAGACAGCCAAGGCCTGCACTGGGAGCTGTTCCCTCCTAGACAGCCAAGGCCTGCACTGGGAGCTGTTCCCTCCTAGACAGCCAAGGCCTGCACTGGGAGCTGTTCCCTCCTAGACAGCCAAGGCCTGCACTGGGAGCTGTTCCCCTCCTAGACAGCCAAGGCCTGCACTGGGAGCTGCTTCCCTCCTAGACCAGCCAAGGCCTGCACTGGGAGCTGCTCCCTCCTAGACAGCCAAGGCCTGCACTGGGAGCTGCTCCCTCCTAGACAGCCAAGGCCTGCACTGGGAGCTGCTCCCTCCTAGACAGCCAAGGCCTGCACTGGGAGCTGCTCCCTCCTAGACAGCCAAGGCCTGCACTGGGAGCTGCTCCCTCCTAGACAGCCAAGGCCTGCACTGGGAGCTGCTCCCTCCTAGACAGCCAAGGCCTGCACTGGGAGCTGCTCCCTCCTAGACAGCCAAGGCCTGCACTGGGAGCTGCTCCCTCCTAGACAGCCAAGGCCTGCACTGGGAGCTGCTCCCTCCTAGACAGCCAAGGCCTGCACTGGGAGCTGCTCCCTCCTAGACAGCCAAGGCCTGCACTGGGAGCTGCTCCCTCCTAGACAGCCAAGGCCTGCACTGGGAGCTGCTCCCTCCTAGACAGCCAAGGCCTGCACTGGGAGCTGCTCCCTCCTAGACAGCCAAGGCCTGCACTGGGAGCTGCTCCCTCCTAGACAGCCAAGGCCTGCACTGGGAGCTGCTCCCTCCTAGACAGCCAAGGCCTGCACTGGGAGCTGCTCCCTCCTAGACAGCCAAGGCCTGCACTGGGAGCTGCTCCCTCCTAGACAGCCAAGGCCTGCACTGGGAGCTGCTCCCTCCTAGACAGCCAAGGCCTGCACTGGGAGCTGCTCCCTCCTAGACAGCCAAGGCCTGCACTGGGAGCTGCTCCCTCCTAGACAGCCAAGGCCTGCACTGGGAGCTGCTCCCTCCTAGACAGCCAAGGCCTGCACTGGGAGCTGCTCCCTCCTAGACAGCCAAGGCCTGCACTGGGAGCTGCTCCCTCCTAGACAGCCAAGGCCTGCACTGGGAGCTGCTCCCTCCTAGACAGCCAAGGCCTGCACTGGGAGCTGCTCCCCTCCTAGACAGCCAAGGCCTGCACTGGGAGCTGCTCCCTCCTAGACAGCCAAGGCCTGCACTGGGAGCTGTTCCCTCCTAGACAGCCAAGGCCTGCACTGGGAGCTGTTCCCTCCTAGACAGCCAAGGCCTGCACTGGGAGCTGTTCCCTCCTAGACAGCCAAGGCCTGCACTGGGAGCTGTTCCCTCCTAGACAGCCAAGGCCTGCACTGGGAGCTGTTCCCTCCTAGACAGCCAAGGCCTGCACTGGGAGCTGTTCCCTCCTAGACAGCCAAGGCCTGCACTGGGAGCTGTTCCCTCCTAGACTGCCAAGGCCTGCACTGGAGCTGTTCCCTCCTAGACTGCCAAGGCCTGCACTGGGAGCTGTTCCCATCCTAGACTGCCAAGGCCTGCACTGGGAGCTGTTCCCTCCTAGACTGCCAAGGCCTGCACTGGGAGCTGTTCCTCCTAGACTGCCAAGGCCTGCACTGGGAGCTGTTCCCTCCTAGACTGCCAAGGCCTGCACTGGGAGCTGTTCCCTCCTAGACTGCCAAGGCCTGCACTGGGAGCTGTTCCCTCCTAGACTGCCAAGGCCTGCACTGGGAGCTGTTCCCTCCTAGACTGCCAAGGCCTGCACTGGGAGCTGTTTCCCTCCTAGACTGCCAAGGCCTGCACTGGGAGCTGTTCCCTCCTAGACTGCCAAGGCCTGCACTGGGAGCTGTTCCCTCCTAGACTGCCAAGGCCTGCACTGGAGCTTGTTCCCTCCTAGACTGCCAAGGCCTGCACTGGGAGCTGTTCCCTCCTAGACTGCCAAGGCCTGCACTGGGAGCTGTTCCCTCCTAGACTGCCAAGGCCTGCACTGGGAGCTGTTCCCTCCTAGACTGCCAAGGCCTGCACTGGGAGCTGTTCCCTCCTAGACTGCCAAGGCCTGCACTGGGAGCTGTTCCCTCCTAGACTGCCAAGGCTGCACTGGGAGCTGTTCCCTCCTAGACTGCCAAGGCCTGCACTGGGAGCTGTTCCCTCCTAGACTGCCAAGGCCTGCACTGGGAGCTGTTCCCTCCTAGACTGCCAAGGCCTGCACTGGGAGCTGTTCCCTCCTAGACAGCCAAGGCCTGCACTGGGAGCTGTTCCCCTCCTAGACAGCCAAGGCCTGCACTGGGAGCTGTTCCCTCCTAGACAGCCAAGGCCTGCACTGGGAGCTGTTCCCTCCTAGACAGCCAAGGCCTGCACTGGGAGCTGTTCCCTCCTAGACTGCCAAGGCCTGCACTGGGAGCTGTTCCCTCCTAGACTGCCAAGGCCTGCACTGGGAGCTGTTCCCTCCTAGACTGCCAAGGCCTGCACTGGGAGCTGTTCCCTCCTAGACTGCCAAGGCCTGCACTGGGAGCTGTTCCCTCCTAGACTTGCCAAGGACGTATAGTAAACGTTCATGGCAGTCATCAGGCTTGCACTAGGAGCTGATCTTCTGCGGGACGACCAAGATTTTATAATGAACATCTTGGTGGTCATAAGGCTTGTAGTATTAGCTGTTCCTCTCCTGGACAGCCAAGGACATAATAGTAAATATTCTGGTGATGAGGCTTGAACTAGGAGCAGTTGCTCTCCTAGACAGCCTAGAACGTATAGTAAACGCCATGGCAGTCATCGGGCTGGCATTAAAGTGGAGTGCCACCCACTTTTAAAGGGTGTTCTTAAATGAAAGACCACATCCCCCTAGTTTTTTGGCTAGTTAAAGCGGAGCTCCACCCTAAAGTGGAATTTCCGCTCATCGGAACCCTCCCTCTCCCCCATCTGGTGTCACAATTGACACCTTTCAGGGGGGAGGGGGGTGAAGATACCTGTCTAAGACAGGTATTTGCACCCACTTCCGGGAGTCCTCTCTGCGGGTAGTACGTCACTTCCCGCAGAATACCCGTTGTGTTCTGGGAGACACTCGGCTCCCAGGACACAGCGGGGACCAGTAAGAACGGCGCAGCGCAACTCGCGCATGCCCCGCAGGGAACTGGGCAGTGAAGCTGCAAGGCTTCACTTCCTGGTTCCCTCACCAAGGATGC